>JAOBRD020512435.1:0-34247 GCA_027575215.2 Hydrozoanthus sils | reverse complement strand
TCTACGGTTATACCTACCATCCTGATATAGGGTGTACCCCCCCCCCCCCCCCTTCCCTGGGCATGCATTACAATACCTTAGGCGGATAGTTTTTATTCGATTTAAACCACACATAGAAATAAGAACCATTTAAGAACAATTTTCGCCAAAAATCACCCAAAAAAGGGTGTAGATCTTTTAAATTTTCAGGAATAATTTGATTGCTATATTTTAAGTTAATTACTATTACATTTTCGCGCCCTGTCATGATTTTGTCATTGAATTGTTTAATTTCAGTTATGTACTAATGCTTTATCATCTACTGGGAGGCTTTTCGTGATTACATATTTACGTTATTGCTAAATAAAAGGGTGTGCAATTTCGTTATGACGCATTTTTTGGAACGGCCTCTACTTACACATAGCTTCATTTCAATTTTTGTGGATACAAAACTACCGCAAGTGCTCTAATAAACCTGGGTGGCTTATTTATTCTAAGACCTTCCACACGGGAAATTGTCATAAGCCGAAGCCAGAAACATAACATGAAGTCCGATTACCACTGAACACGTTTAATAGCAACTAGTGGCTCTGTGTACCTCTAGTATTATAATAAGCACTTTTCAAAAAGTAAAACAGATATAACCAATGACAAAATGCATAATTTGATAAGGGCACCTTATGTTTTACTTCTATTGTTTTATGTTTGGAGGGAAGTTCTTAGAGAGTAGAGGGGGGGTGGGGTTATTGAAAACTTAAAGATAAAGCTCTAGGCAGGAGATTTATTAGAAAGGGGGCTTATTAGGGTACATGACTTGATAACCGTCACTGTTTTTTTCATGTACCCTGTACTCTGCCCAGCTTCAAAACTACAAATATTATAATTGTAAAAAAGGTAGAGCATTGAGTACAAATAAAGATATTGAGAGCGTTTATGGTAGTTCTCCATTTCAAGTTAAGAAGGGGGTGGGAAGGTGATGCAAATGCTATATAAATCATACAGTTAATATCTGTCATCAGTTTCTTCAAACTGCATGTAGTTGTTCATTACATTGCAATTTTATTGAGGTAACAAACACAACCCAAAGATGCTATGGTAATTCTGCAATACTTCATGACTGTACTTTGAATACATCTTAGTTATGAGTGTATAAACCAAATAAGTGCTAGAATTAATAAGATTAATCTAAATTATAAAATTATAAAAAAAAACTGTGTAACCCCTTTAGACACAAGAAATTATTACTGACTAAACCAAGAATATTTGTCAGGTCTGTTTGAAAAATCCTTTGTATTATACAAAACAAAAAATCTCTATTTAAGGAAACCAACTTTTTGGTCACTTCTTTGGCAAGTTACTCCCTAAATGGTAAATCCAAACATTGACAAACATGCTTGGGTTTTATTTCGAATTACTTTTTAACATAAAATACAAATAATTTTTTTTATCAGATTAATACAAGCTCTGCATTTTTACCTAGTTTGTTAGTTCCATTTTCAAAACTTGAAGATTTTCATGTATATTTTCATTTTATATATTTTCCCTTTTTTTTCTCAGCCAAATACCTGACTCAGTCTCTGAGTGACATGCTCTGGTCAAGGCAAGACTACAACTAGTTTAAAATACCACAATCGCTGCCTAGCTACAGTTGAAAGCAACATCTCTGCATTTATAACGATAACGCTTTCAGCCTTTTAAAACATAACAAATGTTTTGTTGGGAAAACTTAGCTTTTCATCTTCATCAAAATATAACTCCCGTTTTCTTATTAAAGAATGAGCTATGTTGTTTGTGTTATTAATGCAAGGTGTATTGTATAAGATTTGACATTATTTAATGTAAAAAATGTTTGGTTTTTAATAAATTCTAATTTGTCTTCTTTGGTGCTGGTTTTTTACTCTTAAGCATCACGACAGCTACAAAAAGACCTGCAAAATGAGAATACAAAAAAGCATTTCTTTACTGTCAGCATTGTAGAGAAAGTAATTCAACAAATAAAGTATAACATTTGATTTTGAAGAAATAACCTAAATTGACAAAATACACTTCAGAGCAGAACCATGCAGGTGTTTACTATATAATAATTACTGTATATTAAGTTGCAAAGTATTGTAGAGATGCTAAAGTTAACTATTCAAGTTATAATTATATATTAGTAAGTTGTTATTATCATTACCATTATCATCATCATAATATTATTCATTAGTTCTATTCATTTATGTTATTTTGTATATTTACTGTTCTCATTAAAGCTAATGGAAATACTACCATATAGACGAGTTTTTGTTTA
Source organism: Hydrozoanthus sils (assembly GCA_027575215.2). Classification (NCBI taxonomy): domain Eukaryota; kingdom Metazoa; phylum Cnidaria; class Anthozoa; order Zoantharia; family Hydrozoanthidae; genus Hydrozoanthus; species Hydrozoanthus sils. The sequence goes on along the minus strand of JAOBRD020512435.1, from coordinate 31,978 downwards.
CATTTTTTGCCTCATTAGCATACACACTCTTCTTTCTAATTCAGCTACAGAAACAGAGCTTCTGAATATTGAAATGTTTCTGTAGAACAAACTTTCTCTGGAAAAATGAGATTGATATGCCAAGTTATCTTTCCGATTGAGATATGGTTTTAAAAATTGGAAATTTTATGGAAAATGTATGGCTCATTATCGCTCTTGTCTCCAGTTGTTTTGCATTTTTGTTAATTTCTTCTTTGAAACTACAGTTATTAAGAACCGAAAGTTGTGTCACTCATTAATTTTGATAAGCATTCTCAAGTTTTAAAGTCAGTTCTTGTTTACCTCTCTATGACAGTTTAGTTGTACATGCTAATGAAGCTGAATGTAAACAATGACGTCAGCTGAAACTTGCTTTTTCATGGCACTTTGCAACCAAACAGCAACATTACATGTGGTCAGGGTAGGAAGTGTTCAGGGCCCAGTTTTTCAAAGCCTGGCTGATTAGCACTCACCCAAGGTGAAATTTTTAATCTGGTTCTTGTTGCCAACCTTACTCTAATACTGAGACTAATTTGAGCTGTAACTTTGGAATGAAAAAGTTTTTCCCATAAAACTCTAACAGTATTTCATAAGAAAAATAAACTTTTATTTAGACAGCAAATTAATTATAAACTACTGCTTAAATTTACCTCAATCAAGCATTAAACTAACTCAAGTCTTTTGAACAACCAAGTCAAGTTCTAAGTTAAAGTAAAAAACTGCATAAAATCAAAATGTCACAGGTTTCAGAACCAGCGAGGCAATCCATCTACTTTGCATGGGGATCTTTTCCTGGAAAAGAAAACTTACCCACAACTCCTAACAGAACCACTCCAGCGACAATAGGAATCAGGACAGCATACATTCTTGGTAGAAATGCTCTATGGACTATGTGATCTTTCTCTACAAATGGCTTAAAAAAACATCAGCTAGTTAAACTCCTGTATAATTTTAAAACATTCATTTATCTTTAAAGCTTTTTTTAACTCCAAAATACACTTTGCAGATACTTGCAACTTCTTTTGACCACAGAAACCACGACAAACAATTCATTTTAATTTTTAAATCAATTTGCTAAGCATAGTTCAGCTAAACTACTGAGGTTATATTTTATGGTGTCTGATCATGATTCAGCTTGACACCATTGAGTCTGAACCCTTCTATTACTGATCTATGTACAAGAACATAAACATTATACATAAGCCATTAAGGTTATAAAATAATGTTTGTAACTGACTTAAAAACTGAGGGATTAAAGTGAGCTTCATGCATAACGGGTACATAGTCGAGTTCAAAACTGTGGTTCTTCTATTTATTAGAACTTAGCTGACTATTTACTGAGTAGTGTTTCAAAAAGAATTAAATAATATTAATTACAGAAGACACTCACATTGTACACAGCCTTTGGAGCTATAGAAGTCAATCGTTTGATCCCTAGAGACTGAATGTCTGTTTCAACTAAGTTTCTTTTTTTTAACCAGACAGTCTATAGCCTTGAATACCCATAAAATAGAGCACTGATGGAGGAGTGGATGAAGGGCAAGCCATCAGCTTCAATGACAATGATAACCAGCATCTTTAGAGGGCTGATTGAACTGATGCATGTTAAAAAACTTTTATTTCGTGCAAGGGGGAAAGAAAGAATTGAAGACCTCTTGCTGAGCATTTTTCAATATAGATCTCCCAGCTGACAAAAAATATATATATCTCTACCTTTATCTTAGGCAGTATGCTGGAAGCCATTTTTAAGGTATTTTTGAACAATAATTAAATAAATGTTTTGCAATTCGCCCTTGGCCAGTTTGGTTGTCATTTTTCTTGATTTTTTTTCCATTTCAGGGAAATGAAATGTCTTGCCTTGCACTTTGCTCCATCATGTTTTTGTTAACTAGTTCTAGTCTAAAAAAGATCAGCCTTTTTTTGCAGACTGAAATTCTGAATTGCAACTCAAACTATTCAAATACCTACATTAATGGAAAGTTTTCTTGTATCTCATGTAATTCTAGAAAATTAAATGCTGCAAGCAGCCATGTTAAAAAAAATTGTTGGAACTCTGTTTGTACTGCAACAGTTAACTATATATTAATTAATGTCAAAAGTGCTTGCTTATAGTTCTTTTTTGTACAGACTAAAAACACGAAATGAACAGATTTTTTTTTTCTCTTACAGAAAAGTGGAAATTTGTTACTAGAGCTAAAAATTCTCTATTCTTTCATTCTTGTTTCAAAAGTTCGACAAGCTCCAAACAAGGCACGCCGGTTAGTCGGTTGACGAAACCTTACTATGGCAACATGTATTCTTTGAGAAAAATGTCGTACAGGTGAGCAATCTTATCTCAACTTTCTACCCAAGGCTAAGGTGAAACATTCAGAAACTTATAAAATTCATTTAAAATAAGGCTTACTTGCAAATATAAATCAGGAATTGAGATTAACAATCATGAATTCGAACTAATTTAATCCTCGTACCATCTATCTAAAATCACATGACGTAGACTTTAGGTACGTAATCTAGCTCGAATACTCACCAAAACTATGACCCATATTGTGTAGTAAGTAAAAATCAATGCGCCCAAAAGCATCATACCAAATCCTGCAGCCCGGTCAAGACCTGTCGCCTTCAAGAGAGGAGATATTTTTTTTTCAATCGAACACACTGCCTGACCGGGTCACCATTATACTTCCCGCGAAGACAAATGGTGGTCAAATACAAAACAAAAAACAAAATTTTACACACCATAATGAAAGAAATATAGTAGAAAAGCAGAAACTTCTAAATTGTTGGTGTTTTCCACAACAAAATAACGATTTGCGAGCAAAAACCTGTTTACTCGATTTCTTTGGTAAAATGTGCAAGGCGCAGAAAACCTGGATGAGAGACTGGTATCAAATTAAACACGTTGGCAGACGTGGGGAGAGGACTGAGAAGAATGTGGGGGAGGGGAGGTATACATTTTTAGTTTGAACTGACAATCACCTTTTTGGCAATAAGGATGTTAGAAGAAATGCATTCCTGGAAACTGTTTTAATTTGAAAAGGCCATGTCTTAGATTACCAAGAGACGGTAACGACGTAAACAGGTTGATGTAAGGACTGAACAAGGGAGGGGGGGGCGTGGAGATGTATCTGCATACGTCATAGCGGGCATTTTATTAAAAAAAATTACAAAACTCGTTTGTTTGCTCTGTTCACTTGTGATATTTTAGTTCACGCAAGAATCTGAAGCGCTAGAAAAACTCGTCTGCGGCTCGTTGTTCTCCATGACGTACACTTCTTTCGAGAACTATAAAATTTACGCGTTTTTGTGGCTGAACAGAGCGCTTGCATTGGTTCTATACCAAACAGAACTTTACATATCTAAAACCACTTTAAGAGCTATCAGCGTTGTTCAATTTGCAATTTATATCGAATCGAAATTTTTATTATCGTCCAGGCGGGTAAAACGGAATCAGACCAAGCTAAATCTTTCCTCGGGCCAAGTTGCCCATTGAGCCAGTGCTTACCTCCAGTTTCCATGGTGCTAAGCGAATGCCTTGACTCTCCGTGAAAGTTTACTGATCTGTCGCAGGTTAGCCCCCAGCAGAACTGGTATTCATTTATACAGCCGAGTCGACTGGAACAAGTTGGGTAAAGTATCTTGCTCAAGGACACCCTACGATTACGAGTCGAACACCCTTACAACCCGACCACTGCGCTGCCGACAAATTAACTATCAGACTAAAAGTAAAACTTGAATGAAAAAAACAACCCATACATAACTTATACGCACGCGCACAACCGGCTTATGGTTTTTATTTCACGTTTTATCAGACTGATGCCTTATTAAAGTGTTGCTTATTAATTACGCACTTGCATAAGGTAGTAAACTCACACAAACAGCCTGACAAATGCCACCACACCCCACTGTTTCTACCGTGGCTGATTGCACCTGGACAAATATTGGTTGAACTAATTTCAAACTATTTAAAATGATAGGCTAAAAGGTTTTGCATAAAATTATGAGCTAAATCGACGGTTTTCAAGAATTTTTTAAAACGTTTTCCACACTTTGTGAGAAGATTCTCATAAGATGGCCAGAGTAGAAAACGTCTTCTCACAGATGGCCAAAATAGAAAACGTCTTCTTAACGAAGATGTAAACGTTTAAAAATTTCATAAAAACGATCAGTGTTCATTTTATATACTTTATGAGCAAAACATTATGAAATAATTCCAAATCAACTGTAACAAAGAAATAGGCCTTATGCATGTTTACGTCAAACTAGTCAATTTCACCCCCAAGCCACGTATTCAAGAAATAGGTGTGAGCATTTTGCACGTGAAAATCGTGTTCACGAAAGAATTCTTTTCATTTGCCGACGTTTTGGGATTTGATTTGTGAAAATGTTCACATGCACACTTCCGCGATTCGAAAGCGAGACTTGGGGGTGTTTGACGTAAACATTAGGCCTATTACTCACTGTTCGTGTAACTGCGTCATTGGTAAAATGAGTTATAATTACACATCGAGATTTCGTGGGCAAAAATTATAAAGGGATGAAAGACACTTTAATGAAAGAAAACGTTTTTATGACTTGGGCAATCGTGCAACATTCTGTTAACATTTTATGGCTTTGGTTTTTTGCTGCAACACTTAATAGGCATTTTCACACTCATGCTCAGTGCGTAAGTCCCACTGTTTTGGCGGGCAACTGGCCTTACAACTGTCAACGAATTCTGTCGTCGAGACAAAACAAAGGAAAATAAACACTGCAAACCTTTATGAATTACCATACAAAGACAAAAACAATTCATATCTCGGAACTATCATAACATTTGTAATACCTGTGGCCCGCCAAAACAGTGGAATATACGCACTGCGCATGAGTCTAAAAATGCCTTATAGAGCTCTCAAGAGTTAGCGAGGCGAGCGACTCGAGTTACTAGATAAGATGAAAGAAAGAAAGATCGTATCCAAACGCGACCATGCAATGTTGTTTAGTTTATCGATACTGATGAAACCCAACATAAAACAAAAACTTTTTAAAAGAACCGCCCGCGCGCCTGAGCGGGACTGTATCTCATGTTAGCAACAATGGCGACACCATTATCCTCACGTGAATGATAAAAATAGCATCTCAGTCACAGCGCGCGATAAATACATGACTTTTTCTTTGGTATATCATCAGTATCTATATAATAAAGATTTTTTTCAAACAAAATTATATAATTAACCTTAACAAAATCTAAATGCTTTACTTGGTGCCCTAAACCATTTCAGCCGCAGTTATATTAGTAAATTCTCCCAACTAGAGCCCATACTTTTCACTGAACAATGTTGGGAGAAGTTTACTTTTCATCTTATCTAGTTCGCTTCGTTTAATCAATTCTCATTTTCTCATTACCAAATGTTTTACCTGGTATGTGTTTTGGAAGGAGAAGTTGGACTTTGATAACTGACTGTGGCTGAAAGGGTTATAACCATTATTTGAAATTATAGAAAAAGCTACCGATAATATTAAAAAAATATTAATTTTTAACAATAAATTTTGAAACGCGGCAAACAAAAAAGTTTTTTTTTTGTGTACACAAAACGCAGGAGTCATTATAAATATATGTCCTTAGATATTTAAAAAAAAATATTTTTAAGAAAAAAGAAGAAACAAGTTACGGTTTGTTTAACGCTTTTACCTACGATAGCATGCAAATTAGTTTTAACTCTTACTAAACCTTAACTTGGAACCAGTAATTGAAATCTAAAAAAAATTGATCACACGTTCTGTCGGTTCAATTAGAGCTGGTTGTTTCAACAAATTCCGTCGTTTTCCATTTTGATAACTTTTGTAAGTAATCGGAAGCGCCAAATTCAATAGCATGAACAAGCTTTCTAAGACAAATTTTACGTATATGGGAGTAAAAAATAGACAGAATTTGACTCGTCTTCGCCGCTTTTAGTGTTTTTAACACACAAAAAAAACTATGTCGCTGGCGTTTGCATTATGAAAGCGAGCTGATACAGTCAGATACAACCCCACCACTCGGGATACCTTTTGTCACACAATTACTAAGTTAAAAAACAACCAACTCCCCAAAAATCGTCAGAGGTAGCAAATTCGCGTCTACAAGGGGAGAAGATAACACGAGCACCCGGGTTCCCTTTTCCCTCAGCCGGGGATACTTTAGCACAAAGGAAAACGGGGCAACAGGGAAAACTTGTCTCGGCTGTCTCTCTGAAAACCAGCTCACCAGAGCGTCAAGGAAACCCGGTCTACTTGGAAACAGCTTTTTCAGCTGCGGCTAAGGTTTCATAACAAAACGTCTACACAAATGAGACAACAAAGACATCGCGTATGGCCATTTTCAGTTTAAAAGTGTTCTAAACTGTCTGTATGGTTAAAAAAAAATCACAGGCGAAAGAGAAAATGTATTATACCAAAATTGCAAAATATTAATATAAAATAATATAGCATAATATTATAATATATCCTATCGTTTGTTACCGAGTATAAATATTAAAAGGAGTAATATTAACTATCTAGGTCAAGCTATTCAAGAGTAATTAACTCCAAGTATTTCATATGCACCCAATTAGTAGGTTAAAAACAGTTTAACTCAGTCGACACATCATCTCCTGCCGGACCCTGTTCGTATGAGATCTGATGCGATTGTGTTCAACATTCTCTTTGACAGTCTTTGCATGTCCCGGGCAGCTCTGTTCGCTTCGTCAAGAGACAAATGGAGCCTACTATCCTGAGAAAATATAATACTAGAAATTAGTTGAAATCCTTAACATGAAAAGAGCTGAGAAAATAAAACACAACAAATGAGTTACCACCCTTAACCTATTAATAGAGCTATCCAAACTTACTTCAGTTACCGCATTTCGGATCGAAAGTTTGAGATTTTTAAATCCCCAAAACAACAAAACAAAAAAATTTTTAAAAATACGTGTTCAATTAAGGCAAGGAATGTTAAAGTTGAAGTTTTTTACAGTTGCGTTGGCTCAACAAACATAGTGTTACAACTGTTGGCGTATCTCGGTAATAGTAAATACGTTTGAAGTCAATTGTTTCTACGATGTTCAGTGCCCCGCACTTGGCAACTTTTCTCTATTAGTGTATAGAAAATTAGAATGGCTTAACTGTCCGACCCAATTAACAAGACATTAAATAAAGCGAACGACGTGTGTTAAGAAAGACAAATTCAGTACATTAATTTAGGCAGGGACGGAATTCATTGATCAATCACACCCAATCCACCCAAAGGCGGGAAAATATGGCGCTAAAAAGCCATGCGGACATTTACCATGCAAAAGCCGTCTTTGGAATTTTATATTCTGATGTGTGACTTGCTAAAAGATGATATTTTTGTTACTGTTCTAGTGAACACTGAAATCAGTGTAACATCTTTATATTATAGAATGGTTAGTCAACAGGCACATAGAGAAACCTTGAAGTATGGTGTACTAAAATGACAGACAATTTCAAAAGCGATTATGTAAAATACTTACGTCGGGTAACCCGCTGCCCTCGTCATAGTAACTGCTTCGGCTCCTTCTGCCCGAGGTTCTTCTTAAGCGCGACCGACTTCTGCTTGGGAGGAAATAGGGTGAAAGGTAAGGCGTTAAAAATGGCAAAATATAGATATGAAAGTATGTTCTACCAGTTTTGCTGCAAAAGCAGTAGTGATGGAGTGATCGCTTGTCAATTTTCAAGATTCATTCATTCCGGCAACCAGTTCAAACTATACGCGTGTGATTGTATACACAACTAATATGTGACATTGTGCCCAACCATATCAGCCCCAAAGACGCCAATTGATTAGTTTGTAGATTCACCAGAACTGGGACCCATGCTTTTCATGTATCGAGTTAAGCAGAGCTTAGCTTTTCATCTCCAATGACTTTCCGTTTCCTAGATCAAAAGTCATATCCTTATCACCCAATGTCCTTGTTTTTCAGAGCTGAGTAAGGAGAAGTTAGATGTTGATAACTTGATGGGATTCAAAAGGTAATGAAGAGAGAAGCGAATTTGGGAGTTACCTCCGGCCCCGGTACCGTCGATCATCCTCTTCGCTACTATAGTCGTCAGTGTAGTCCCCAGGGCCAATCGTGTTTCCCCCCGGCAGGTGATGAATGTGATGTACTGTTGGGGTACCGGTAACCGCGCCTGGATACGTTCCGGGATAGGTCTGAGTATGATGGTGTCCAGGAGAGCCAATCACACTGAAATAAAACATACATGAGGTAAGAACGACTGCTAAATACGATCAACAATGCTATCACGGCACTTTACGCTCGTGAGGTGGAGCGTTCCCCACTGAAAAGCAGTACAGCGCAATGACATGTAGCCAATAGAATTTTGAAACTAGCTACCTTTTTGACACACTATTTCATTTAATTGTTTCTAATCAAGCCTATGTTTATTATCACAATGGAGAATCAGTTAGAGCATCAACAAAAAATATAACATGGTCATTGATGTATATCATTAAAGAATTTAGGTAGTACCCGCGCACTGGTTGGTTACTAAGTGTAATTGCGTATAAGACTGTGCAAACATGGCCGGAAATTCTCATTTTATGAAAAAAAACGGCTTATGCTAACTTCGGTCCGCTTGGAAGAAATCGTGAGCAGATACTGGAGTACGAGCATGAGTCCAAAGGTCGAGTATTTGTGCCTACTCGAGATTTCTCGATCCTCAGGTTGCATTAGCTTGTGCAAACACATAAGATGTGTTTCATTCTCGAGTAAAGTTTGACTACTGTTAATTACGTTAATTACTGTTAATTATGCTAATTACTGTTAATTACGTTTAATACTCAAACGCAACATACTTGTGATAATAAGGGGTCGACGCTGCTACTGGTGTACTCGGGTGCCGCACGTGACTTCCGGGAGTTCCTAGGTACCCCGCTTGCGTCCCTACGTCACTGTGTCTAGTGTTCCTAGGGGGTACATAAGGAGGGGCCACTGGATGAGGCCCAATATACCCAGGATAGTAATAATTCCCATGTACATGTACCACAGTTCCCCCGCATAACGGGCACGGAAAATGCACTGCATTCCCTCCCGAGTTTTCTGGTGATCCGCCATCGTTGCGGCGTTGCTTTGCCTCTTCGACTTCCTTTGCTAACTCTTCCACTCGATTTTTTAAGTCATCCAACAATTGGGATTGTGGGCTCATGGCAGTGGCCTGCGGCTGACCTCCATCGGCGAGGGTCTTCGCCAGGTCGTCGTATTTCTTTCGTAGACTGTCGTACATGCTCGTCATCTGTTGCTCGGCGTTCCTGCGGGCCATTTCTCGTTCTAAATCTTCATGGCGCCTTCGAAGGTCTTCAAATAATTGTGACTGCATGTCGCGCGCTCCTGTTTCGTCCCGCAACTGTCCGCGCAACTTGGCTATCTCTGCTTGTAGCTTCTCCAGCGGATCCCTTAATAAAAAGAAGGCAACTATTAAATACCTTGTTTCCTGAAATAAGCACCTTCCATGTATTAGGCTTCTTTACAAGCAACTTTTCTTACAATGTTTTGTTACAAAAATTTAGTATTCTCTAGGGACGGCTATTAAACAGTTAAACAGTGATCTTGATGTTTTCAAGCACATCAGTGTCAATACTACGTCTGAAATATGTACTTCTTGAAATCAACCAAGCGCTAAAGCTCTACGAAGTATTTCCAAGAGACTCAGTTTTTACGATGAGAAAGATCAGTCTTACTTCTGAGCTATACACCTCTCGATCACGCGTCCATGCGCTTACGTTGTATTTCTAAGAAAAAAGTTTATAGTTTTCAGTTGAAAAGTTTTCAATCATTATAATCAGGAAATAACTTGTTTAATTTGTGACTAACCATATCACTCGTTGATCAAAATCAACTATAAGCGAGCCGATTGTAGCTCAACTAATCACCACCTTCCCGATTGTACGCGAAAAAGCTCAACCAATTACAACCAATGAAGGATAATCCTATTTTCTTAATATTTGTTTATTTTTATGCAGTTGTCACAGTGCTTAAAATGCAGACGGGTATGTTGCTAGGGACGCTAGGCTAGCACATGCAGCTGTTGTTCCTATGCACCTCTTGCGAAAAAAGAAAATCAAAAAGGAACATACAGGTTAACAGTACAGTACCTCCAACGAAAAAAAAATTAACTGTCATGTTTAGCTAATAGTTTCATTCTGCATATCTGAATACAACAAGAGAAATTGAAAAGGGTTCTGGCAATTGTAGTATAATGAAGCCATAGTACAAATGGCCTATAGGTAACTTCTTTTATATTCATACATTTTAATATAACAATATATATAATCCAGGATTTTAATGGCTGTGCATTTAGGTTTATGTAAATACGTTACATTCTGATTGAAATTCACTTGATTAAGGTTATTCTTCAACATGTCACATATTTGTGTAGGACATTTTCGTACTGACGAGACCGATACTGGCCTGGATTTAACGTCAACCTTAAACAGTTGAGGTTCGGAATCAGCCGTCCATATTCATTCAAACATTATTCCTCCACTCCTGCTGCCTCAGTTCAACGAAAGGAAGTACAGCGATTATTTCAACTTAGAGTTCAAGTTTCAAAAATTATTTATGAACTGACCACGTCAATTTAGAGACTCCATGATTGTCACAAAAGAGGGCGCACATTGAAGGCGGTGCCCTGTCAACCAATCAACTTGATAATATTGTATTTTCAAATGCCTTTTCAATTAATAAACTTGTTTACACGCTTTATTTTATAAGAACCAGAACTTGAGGCCGAGGCTGGGCTGTTCTTAAATTTTTGGGCGATTTTATGCAACCTCAAATTGTTTTAAATTGTTCTTATTTCCTGATATTTCTAAGCATCGTGTTGCCAGAACCAATATAAAGGTGCTAAGAAATACGTGTTTGTTATATCTTATCGCAATATGCGATAAATTGAGAACACTTTATGCAAAGTGCGCTCGTCGGTTTTTACTCGCATCTCAATCTTAAACAAATTTCTTAAAATTGTCTGATCAAAATTTCAGCCTAGTGATTGTTATGGCTTGTTCTACCTCAGCCTGGATGTTCTTTTTAAGTTGTTCTTATAAAAAGCGTGCATTCTGTAGTTTCACAGTCACCGACCTCGATTAGCTCGAGCTAAAGTCGTGTAACAAGGGTCAACTTGTAGTGCTACCCAACTATATATATCGCGGTTTGCTTTAAAACGCCGTGCTAAAGGCGTGATGAAGTCGGATTTTCTAAGCTCAGCTGAACTTAGCACGACTGTAGCACGCCAGACGTTCGAAATCGGCCTAAGAAAGTAAAAGTGCAATTATGACTGATTTCAGTGTCTTAGGGCTAATTTCGTATCAACAACGCAACATAAGAAACGTAAAACAGTTTATTATTGATGTTTCTAGCCTTGAAGTGATCTTTTATACCTAAAATACCTTCCCAATGTTTAGCATGACGATCTTGATAACCCTTTGCCCTATGAATTTTATGCTAAGGTTCTTGAAAAGTAGTTGTATACTCAAGTGTTTTAAAATAAGTCTTTGATTCTGGAGCAAAATTTTATTTCATTTATCAATTTGCGATGAAGTAAAAAAAAAATCAAAGAAAGGGCTGATACAGATGAAGAAACACGAGTTAAGCTCTCAGTTGCACTTTTGGAAACCAGTTGAATCAAATTATCTTAAACCTAAAATTATAATTTATATAATTAACTTACACAAGAGCAACATATATTTGTACTGTTTGTCAAACTTGGCATTAATCTAAAGACTTCAACACTTAACTCCATCCTTGAACAGACTTAACAATCTGCTTGAGCCCTGATATCTAAGGTATAACCATAAACGGTCGTCAGGTTTCCAGTAGCGGAATGCGTGAATCGCTAAAAAAAAGGATCTCACTCACGGTTCTTCATTTCTACCAGTACTTGCTGAGTATTAATACTCGGCAAGTAATAGGTCCATGTGTCGAATGAGTTTTCTGCGTGCTTATACGTTTAAGTAAGTAAGCAACTTTATTAAAGTCTCATATCTTCTAGCCGTGCACATGCCTGGCTAATCGGGGAGACTAGATCAACAGCTTAACGTCCCTGTCCACGGACAGTGTGGCGAAAGAAGGCCGCACAAATGTTCAACTCTCGACTCGGCCGAGGATCGAACCCAGGGCCTCACGGTTGGTCGGCAGTCACAGTCTTTACCGACTGGGAGCCAAGCTCGCACACACACTTTCAATTTACTTTTAATTTATGGAATTACAATATTTACAAACGAACGCATTTCTTAGCGTTTTTGTAGTGAAACAACTATGATACAAAGAACTGTTCTCACTTTTTGAACAAATCGTTATAAATTCGTAATTATTTTTTCAAGACAACTTTTATGATATTCTTTTATTGCGTAAAGCATTTTTTATAAGGCTTTTTTTGCTCTCCAGTCCAGTAGCTCTTCGAAGTCTTCACTGTCGGAGTCACTGTCGTCCTGAATGGCTGTTTGTCTCTCTGACAGTCTTTTTCGGATCTCATCTTTGATCACGGTCCGTTTATCGCGTAACGCGTCCGCACGAAGGAAGTATAATCTGTCACAGAGTTTGAAAAACAAGTTTGACTAACACTGACACCAGCCTTCCAGACTGAGTTTTTGGTCCCATAAAACATGAGAGCGAAGTAACTGCAAAATGGTTTACAGAGTAACAGAAAATGACATGTCAAGTCAATATCTCTGAAAAAATGGAAAATGTCTTGCCCTGCACAGTCGTAAATTTATATAAAATAGCATTGTTCTCTGTTCTATTTCAACAAAAGTTCGTTTTCAATAAAATGACAGCCAATCTTAAGAGTCAAGCAACTTTAAAACCTGTTCTCAAAATGCAGGAAAACAATGATCGTTTGGACGTTAGTATAGACCCTATGCATAAATGGCGGCGGTTTAAATATTTTTTGTGTACAAACGATTCTCGTTCTTGAGTCAAACTTTCAATATGTTACGCAAAACAAGGCTAGTTGAGCTAACTTGAATGAAGACAGAAGAATACTTAAATCGCCGCCATTCATGCATAGGGTCTATAATCAAGTCAAAGTCCTAAAGCTTGTTCAAGAGTCTCCAGATTCTTACCAAGGAAGCGAGGTACCCGATGATTCCGAGTTTGTTACTAATCGTTAGGAGCATAACGTTCACCCTCGGGAATAACACCAACTTCGTTCCCAGGGTCTCTCGCTTTCGGGGGAGGGAGAGATCCTGGGAACGAGGTTGGAGTATCACCTCTTTTTTCGAGTTACGTTGAAAAAAAACTAAAAATATTATCATTCATTCACCTTTGTTCACTAAGTTCGGTTAACTGTCGATCGATTCGTGATTCTTCGTCATCTACATGAACTATTGCCTCGGAAACCTATGAACACAATTTAGGTAAAACATACAAACATGAATTAAAAACAAATATTTCAACGAAACTCCACAGACATAGATATTCTGCACACAAATACATAGGTGAACAAATGGATAAAAGTGTAATTCTAGTTTGGTGTAAGACTTTTTGGGTTACTGTTCCAGAGCTGTTAACTTAAAAGATTCCAACGCGTCCCTCACTTCACCAACGACTAAGGCATTAACTTTTAGGGGGAAGGGGGTCTGGAATGGGGGTGCAGAGAGGGTTGAGAAATACTTTCCTTTGTTGGGGGGAAAGCCCGGAGAGATGCGAGATCCAGAGAAATGCTCTTCCTGGTAGGGTCAAGGTCCTTGTGTAGGATGAGAGGTCTGAAGAAATGCTACCCAATGAATTTTGAATTTTGAGAACAGAACCTTTCTAACTGCATACAGCATTCTGGTACATTTTCAGAATCTAACTGTGATAATTGCAGGTCTGAAAACAGGAAAGGTTAGGATCATCTTGGCTAGACTCAGTAATATCTAGAATCCTTACACCATCACCCTTTCATTGCAGAATATGTGAGACTTTCTGAGCAAACCAAGAACGCATGCAAAAATTATCAAATCACTTGTGTTAACAGGTGTACCTGGTTTTCCATTTGCATGGCTTTTTGAAACTTCTCCCACTCCTCCTCAACTGGGTCTTTATACTCCACTTTTCGTGCCTAAAGAAACAAATGTACACACAGTTCCATCAATACTGAAGATAATTTATCTGCAGCAAACAACCATGTAAATGTCTAGCCAAGGGGAGCCACTTCTAAGATTTTCCTTTGTCGGGGACGGTGTGACTACATGTAGGCTAATAAACACCAACCCTCTAGTTTCTGTTAAGGTGGTCTAAATCCACTTTTGTGCAATTTTTAGTGATATTTTTTTAAATCATTGACCATACTTTGAAATGTTGAAAACCCTCCAAAAAATCAACCTTATAGAAAATCACCAAGCCATCCCCAGGCCAAAGTAAATCACCACACTTGTGCATGGGGACGGTTTTTGCACAATTAAATAATTGACTGTGCTAATAACATATTTTAAATCATTTTACTAGACAGTAATCACACTGGTCAGCTGACAATATTTGGGATTTTAAAAGATAGAGGTAAGAAAGAAACATGGCAGATCACATGTGACTCAAACTGTTCAATTTTGTCATGCAAAACAGATATTAGAACCACAAAAACATGAAAAAAGTTAGTTTGAAGAGATATGTAGTTCACTTAAGATTTTTGCCTTTCAAAAATTCTGAATCAACCTCTTTTCCTTATTTTTTTAAATGAAATAAGCAAGGAAAAATTTAAGGGTTTGCAACAGAGCGAAATCAAAACAGAATTAAAGTGATGTCTGACCAACCAGCTTTCATTGCATAACTAGTTTTCAAGATAACCAATAAAGATACTTGTTATGATTTTTTACAGAAACTTAAAAGTAATAAATAAATATATAATAAGCACAATATTTATAATTACCTTAGCATCCAGTTTAGGATCATCAAAAAATCCTTCAGGCAAATCTTTTGACTCTTTTACTTCTGATTGGCTGAAAGAATAAATTTCAGTTAAACTAGATGATTGTCATGTGAAATGAATAATTTGAGTACGAGTTGGCCAAAACCTTACTCAAAATAAATTACATACTTAAGCTACTTACATACAATTTATATTAAAAGCTTCAAAACTGTTTAACAGAAAGGGAACTACAGAATACTTTCAGCATCAACGAAGGTTGACTGTTTATGATCACACAGTTCTAGAAACACCTGTGAAAGCCTCACAATTCAACATACTCTAGTCTTAAAGTTCAGCTCCATCAAAACAGCATCAACAGGGATAATAACATTGCGATACCAAAGGCTCAGCTTTCAACCATGCACAAGCATCAAACAAGTCTACAGCAGTTCCTTCCAAGACACCCTGTGCAGTTTTTGAAGTTTTTTTAAACCAACAAGATTAAAGTCTATATGTTGACTGAAGAAAACTAGCAATAAGGAGTCGATCCTCATTGACTCTCACCATGAGACAGTTGAACAATTCACTAAGAATCATCATGTCATTGTCAAAGGGTGTATTTTAATGAAAAGGGCTGCTATCATTTCTGCACTCAATCCAAAAAGCTGTAAACTTGTGACTAGCAAACAATTAACATAAAGCTGTAGGTTTATTAGTAGATAAAAACAGCAAATAAACCTCGAGTTGTGATGCTGCCTTGCTTCACTTGCTGTTCTCTCTTTTTGCTCTGAACTATCGAAGAAGTCTATAAAAATAAATTCAGGTGTTACTCTTAGACTGTTAGTGACAAACATTGCTGTTTGGCAATGTCTCTCATGCACTTCATACACTTCAAAAATTTGAATCATGGTTGTTACATCAAAATTTTATAAAGAAACCTTTTTTATAAAGAAACCATATTTCAAAGGTTTTATGCTTAATTAGTTTTATTAGTTGAATGGGACTTTTCTAAGTTACACTCTGCAGTCTGCACACAAAACAAAACCTTCAAGTCCAAGCTAGGTGCTCAAAAATACAGCAAATGTATGAAAAATGAGCACCAAGCCTCAACTCGCCCCCCTCTCTAATAAACCCCTCGCTCTAACTAATAAGCCCCCCACTTAGACTTTCAAATTTTAAATAAGCCCCCCCCCCCCTCCAGTGTAAAGACAATGAAGCTAAGAAACAAGGTGTACTGTATCAAAAATACATTTTTTTGTCAACGGTTATATTATAAGATTTTGAAAAGTGCTGATTAGAGCAGCAGAGGAACACACTCAATTGCTATTAAATGAGTTTGATAACCAGACTTCATGTTATGTTTCTGTCTTTGGCTAACAACAGTCTTTAAATAAGCCCCCTCCCCTCTCTAAAAAGCCTCCTGTCTGGAAGGTCAAAAAATAAATAAGCCCCCCGGCTTATTAGAGCATTTATGGTAATATTTATTTGCAACTTCAGCAGCAGCAACTAGTAATATTATAGTATTAAAGTACTCCAATGGTTTACCTGCTGGGAGCCCATCAGAAGCTTTTGGCTTTTCTTCCTCTTTCCCTTCTGACCCATCCTCATCTACCAGATGCTTTGAGGATGATTTATCGAAGAAGTCAGTTGGTAGGCTGAGAATTAAAAGAACAAACTTAACATTAAAGAGATGCACCATATAGACTTCATCAAAAGTTCACAAAACAAATCTGAACAAGCCAGAATAGTACAAACTAGACTTACCTAGATGAAGTTTCAGTGTGGGTTGCTGCAAGTGTGTTTTAAGAAAAAGTTGAAATTAGTTGTGGCAGAAAATGAATTTTCTAAAATGTTTTCTATGTGATTATAGGGGCAGTCATTTTAATGTTTCTGCATTGTCTGTGGCAAACCACAGAGTACTCCAATACTGACAGTAAAAAGGTAACTATTTTGTATTCAGCAGGGTGGTATAAATTGCATAAAATTATTAATTGAAAAACTGAAAACAAAATTTTGAGTGACATCTTCTAAGTCATATCTAAAATATTTGAACAAATTTTATAGACCCTTTCCTTGCCAACAAAGGGCAATTGTGGCATTAATAAATGTAATCTTCCAGTGCAAAAAGTTATGTCTCATTAGTCCATAAAAGTAAAAATCAACTTCAAGCTATTGAGGTTAAAATAACAAAGAAAAGTACCCAAAGGGAAGCAAATATCGCTCTAAGTTAGCTGGGCCTTGAAATATAGGGGTTTTGTCTGAAAGGGGTTGAAATTACTGTAGTAATGTAAATAAATTATACAAGGCAAATCCAAGGGAAATCAGTTTTACTTCAAGTTAGCTGGGAATTCAAGTTACCAAGGGTTCGACTTATAAGGTTTCAATCGTATATTTAACCAGCTCCATTCTCACATTATGGAATGACCTATTTTGCATGCATTATGTAAGGTCTTTGTTTATTTCATATCAAAAAAAAGAAAATAAGATTTGACAGTATTTCAAAGTCAAGTCTAAAGAAATCAGATTATTACTAATACTTCGTACAAGTCAATTGTTTATTTGATATTAATTTTTTATGGTTATCAAAGTTTGTCCTGTTTAAATCTCAGTACCATCTCATTCCTTTACAGGAATCAGAAGTAAGCTGTATACTATGGCCATTGAACTGTTTTCAAAATACAAAGTGTGCACCTGTTTCTTAAAAAATGATACCATCAATATTGCATTAAATTTTCATAGTTGATAGTGTCAGCTCCCTTCAAATAACAAGGTATACTGCTGTTATGGTAGTTTTAATTTGAGATGTTAGCTACAATCTGCATATTAAGTGGATTTTGTCAAATCTCCAGGCTTTTTTCAGTCCCCCTCTAATCAACCTTAAATTCGGGTCTTATAACAAGCAAGACAGAGGGCTCTTCACCTTTTTGCTTTTTCTGAGGATTCTCTTGTTGTACTTGTTCTTGCTGAAATGTAACAATAAAATAAAAAATATTTCCCAATTTTATGACTCTGATAAACATCAGAACTTAATTTTAAAGATGAATGCATGACAGTCTTCAAACCATTATCAAAACTAGATATCTATGCTAGTACACTAACTAGTGGCTAGTTCAGTAAGTTAATTAGAACAATAAACAATTAAAAAATACAAAGCTAGAACAATCAACAATAGAAAGTACTACATCTAAATAAATAAAGTTGAAACAGCCCATAACAGTGTTAAACAAGGCAAACAAAGGAACTAATGGTGTTTTTAAACAAACAATATTCAATAAAAATTAAAACATAAGTACAAATTTTTTAGAAGCCTTGATTTCATTGTTAAGAATAGGTTAAACACAAGGGTTCGTTAAAACATCTTCTTCTTCTTTTTTTGGACAACAGAAAAAATCAAGTATTTTGTCTGTCGTCCAAAAAAAGAAGAAAAAGATGTTAATGAACCCTTGGTTAAACAGTAGTTAATATTTATTTAATAAATTCTGACTGAGTAAAAGTAAGATGAGTTAGTAGTCTTCACATTGTGGTGGCCAAGTCTTTTCCAGTGTGAGCCATGTATTCTTTAAGCCAGATGACTGGATATCTACCCATTTTCCTTTTGCATCATGGACAAGTGAGTGAAGTAATATGATGAATTATTATTATTGTGACAAATAAGGAAGTTTCTGGTTTTATATTATATAGGACCTTGAATTTGACATTATTCTTCAATAATTTCACTGTTCACTTCAATTAATTTCTTAATCTCTTCATCATTACTTAATCCTTAAGGCATATGGAGAAACTAATTTATATTGCCAGAGGGTTAGTTCTAAAATGTTCCCAAACCTGAGAAATCTTCCGTTTTGACAACTCCGCAGGTGCAGCTGGTCGCTCAAAGCTTGTTACTGATGTCTAAAAAAATATTTTCAATACCATTATATAAATAAAAGTATTACAAAAAATAGCAGATTCATTTAAAAAAATCTAGATTGGTGCATTCATAATGCTACAAGTATGTACTAAGTAAAAAATGTAACAATACGTTACTAACTATGTTACTTACCAACTTGCCTGATTTTGATGTAGCATTTAAACCAGAATCTTGTTTCTTGTTCTTAAGTTCTAACAGCATCTACACATTCAGATTAACTGGATTAATAACTTTTATTTATTTCGGGCACAAAAAAAACTTACAACATCAAACTTTCCTGTGTTTTTACAATGAATAAGTTTTGAAACACAAAACTATTAAACTATATATACATTGTATATCTATACTGTAGATTATATATAATTTTATGAAGCTACATCTTGAACTTTAATGTCACCAAATTCTCATGTAACACGATTTTTTATTATTAATTAACAGAAACTGATTGCAAGTCTCAATAGACACTATTTATGGTAATATTCTGAGCAGACTCACTGTAATTCTGTTACTTCACTTTAATTTATCATTACTTCTCTTGTTTGTTCATGAAAAAACAAAGTTCATATAATTTTACAAAATAATTGATGAGAATTTGATATTTCAAAGAAGAACTGAAGTTAAAAAAAAACAATTTTGACCAGCTTGAAAATAGAAATTTTGTTTTAATTGAAAGTGTGATTATTAAGTTCCTTTTTTATTTCGGTTGGCAAGAAATGCCAGGTATTAGTTGGGTTTCTTGTACGAAAGATTGCAGGTGCCAAAACTGTGTCTATGATTAATTGAATGAAGGTTGCAGTGGGAGAATGAAAAGAAGTTGTACAGATTTGTGTCTTTTGTTCAAAATGATGGATAAAGTTCAGCCCTTTCAAGTTAAAAAATAGGCAGTCTAGGACTGCATGCATGTGCCTATTGGAATTGTAAATGGATACCTGCCTTTAATAGAGTGGTTTGGCTTAAACTGTGAAACAATATATCATAGCCAATGTTTAATAATTCACTCAACACAAAAGATTCATTAAACCAAACCAATGCTGAACCATGTGCAAATTGTTTGATCTTTTGCAATAATAAATTGAAGGTACCCAGGTTTGAGTCTCACTGGAGTCACTGCACATTTTTTTTCTCCTTTTATGGCAACCCAGTCTTGTTCTGTACTTTAGTATTATGCAACCAGCATGATACAAGACACGTGTGTGATCAATGGCGTAATGTTACGAGATGTTATTCCACATGGTTCGATGATATGATTTACTCTAGGCTAAGCATAAATATGTCTAGACTCTTGACTATGCTGTTAATCGATGACAAATGATGTCAGCACCTATTTTGACATTCAAAGATCGTAGTCAGCTGGTCCTCAGTATGTCGTTGGTGTGCTGATTAATGCCGAGTTCATCTCGAATAACTTCCGAATCACCACACGTGTACGCACAAACACAACCACCTGCACAATAGCATTGTGCCTTGGGCTCTTTGACTCATTAGGCATAAAAAACTGAACAGAGTTCATTTTAGCCTGCTGAATTTGCCTGGCCCAATGTGCATAACCTAATAATCCCCACCACTGACATCATAGACAACTGCTGACAAGCATTTCAAAACCATGGAACAAGTAATGAAAAGCTGATTTAAGCTGGTCATTTTTGCTGAGAACAAGGTTTCTCAAAATGAAAAAAATGCTAAACAATTTGATAGTTGTGAGAAAAATCATTTATCATTTTTACTTCAGTTTTCCTTTAAGAATATCCTTACTTGAAAATTACAAAACTTTGGTCAAAATTTCAGTGAGGCAGCATGGCTCAGTGGTTAGGGTGCTGGATTTGTGTGCAGTTGTCCTGGGTTCAAACCCCACTGTGACCACTGACAGGATAAATTGGCTTTGGTGATCCCAGAGTCAAATCCACCGTGCGTGTAAATGGCCAACTGGTGTGCCTCCAACCAGTTGGGATTCTTAAATGTAGTTGTATTTGTTCGGAATTTTAATATGACACACCCCTTGGGGGAGTTGTCATTACATAATTTTTTATTATCATAATAATTATAATTATTATTATTATTATCATTATTTCATGATTTTTAATTAAATCAGTTTTCAAACAAAACCATTCCAACAAAACAACTTCTCTTCCTATGGTACTATAAAGATTACACACTGTTTAGATGTGCATGAGATTGTTGAGCCAGGTTGTTGTCACAATAACATACATAATCTCTCTAGAGGACTTTAGAGGGGTGACTTATTAGAGAGGGGAGATGAGGGGGGGGGAGGTGAAGAGCTATACAAATTCAACAGAATAACAAAGGTGTGATTCTCAATTTCAAAATTATTTGACATCTATCTTCCATACTGCACATGAGAAGAACAACAATGAAGAAGAAGAACTAATTTATGATAGCACTGCAATACTAAACAAAACTGTCTTGAAAAAGACCACCTACCAGTTTAGTTTACAAATGTTCAAGCCTTTGCCCATAAAGCACTGGTCTACTAAACTATAAAGTATTCTAAACTTTAAAGGTACAGTAAAAGACATTACATCTTAGGCTTATTCATTTCTTGTTGAAGGGAAAGGGAAAAACTTAACAGACAGTGGGCCTAATGAATTTCTTGCTTAAAAAGGGGGCTTATTAGAGATAGGGGCTTTTTAGAGAGAGGGCTTTAACAGAGAAGTTACAGTATAAAGTATCTGAGTAAATATACTTGCCAGAGCTGCAAAGTAACCCAGCTTAGTTCTGGTAAGTCCTTAACTGAAATCAAACCTCTAGTCCACAATTTTTTATGATGAGTATTGACTTACATTATTCTGTGTTCAAAAATCTGGGCAAATAATACTCACAACACTACAAGTCAAATGAAATCATACTATACCTCTCTATGTTTTTTGCCTTGTGTGTGTGGATCCCACAGAAGATCAGATTTCACTGGTGCATTGCAAAGTACACAGTATAACTGTCCAGAGCTACTATATGTACACAGAGTTCAGGTAAATATTTACTTTCTCCTTTTTTTAAGAGCTAAAGATACTTAAATACAGCTCAAATATGAACAAAAAACTGCTATATATAATTCAAAAGACATTCCTCTCTCTTTCAGTTTCAACATATTAAAATTACATTCTATCAATTTTATCATTTCCTTCCCAGGTCTTTTCATAATTCCCTTTCATTTTACATCAAGCTATTAAATGTACAATCTATCTTTCCTGGAAAGGTGAAATTATTTTTGTTTGGTGGCAAAACCTTTTGATAGCGAAATGACAGCAAACCCTTCGAATGGTGCTGCTTTCCGTTGCTAAGTTTCATATACTTTGATATTACACAGTCGACACAACTACGTGTCGTGTACACAATGTTACTTAACAAAAGAACAGTTTGCTGTTGAAAATAAAGCGACGTTTAGTTAAAAATGAAATGTTTGAGCGAAATCCTTGTCAATCTTATAAGCCCAGCAACTGTTAAAGATTAGCTTTTAACTAATTTGATTCAAATTCAGTTTTTCTCACACATACTCATACTGTCATGTCGCCAGTATTCAGGTACAATGGACCACCAGTTTGTCAGGTAGATGAACAGGGCAAAATCATGTTTACCCTAATACCAGTAAAAGGATATCTAGCGAGTGGTGAATCAATCTTTTTCTTGCTCTTTAAGGTTTCGCGTTGTGCACGCATTAAGCGTCTCATATCAACTCTGGATTTGGACGCCATTTTGATAACAAAGATACCATTTACTTCGTATAAGAAAGGACGAAACGGACTAGTATCCGCTGACCATACGGACTGTAACGACAAAAGTCTAACAAAATCGTCCGTTCGTTCGACCGTGAAACGAGAAACAAGAGCGAAAAGCATGCGATGGTTTCAACTGAAAATGATTTTCTGAGTAAATATCAGAAGGAGTACGGGTATGAAAATAATATCGAGAAACTTCGAAAGGAAGAATTTAGCCGATTACAAGGTGGGTTAAATTTATAACATCAACGAAGCTATTAGAACTTGTTTGTTATGAATGGGGACTGGATTACATAACATCCTCATTCCTGGGCCCATTTGTTCAAAAGCCAGTTAATTTTAACGATGGGTATAGGAAAAATCCAAACAGTTTTATCTTTACAATGAAAGGTTTGCTTTACTTACAAATACTGCTCAGAATTTCAAACCTGAAAATGACTTCCGTACACGTTGTCGAAAGTTACGTCAGTCACTAACATCGAACTCGAAGACAGTCCTTCTCAGTCCTACAACCCCCGGACGATCTCACCATACGATCTACATTACAAACATGTTAATTATAAATTTCCAAGCCAAGTCAGGACCGTAAGAAACACTAACTAAACCCTAGCTTTATATGTGTTATAGCATGGGCTAATCAACCTTTGAATAACAGGACACTGAATCCCTAATTTTACTTCAAGTTAAAAAATAGCTTCTTACTAACTAAGCGCATTATGTACACGTATGCACAAAAATTGCTTTTCTCCAGTCCGCCGATACACAGAGACACTCAGGCAGTGCTCACTGTAATTATGTAGACATACTGTTATTTTTTCAAGTTATGAATAATATGGAATTTTATGGAATAATTAAGGTTCTTGCAATGTATAATTTTATTGCTAGTTTATGGTAGCCAACATGTACAAGGATTTTAGGGAAAATTGTGGGTAGTGCATGAAGTAACCCTGACTACACCAAAGTTCTAAGTCCAAACTAAATGACTGGGAAAATAATTTGAACTGTGTTTATAGTTATACCAGAGTCAAGAGTACATAAGTTAGCAAAGAATATTTTTGCTGAACTTGCATGCCCAATTGTTGCCTAGTTTTTTTGCAGACTGTGTTAAACCAGGGTTCACTGCAACTTTTTTAGTCTGTTCACCTGAAACATTGGTGTGACACACTTGTCTTCTTTATTTTTACAGGTACTGTTTATTTGGACAGTGTTGGTTCTGCACTTTATCCTCAGAGCTTACTGGATAAGTTTTATAAAGACCTTTCATGCCATGTTTATGGTAACCCCCATAGCAGAAACAGTAGCAGCCAGCAATCTATGGATGTCATTGAACAAGCTAGAAATAGGATACTGCAGCAGTTCAACACAACACCAGATCATTACAGTGTGATATTTACTGCCGGAGCAACAAGTGCACTAAAATTGGTTGCTGAAAGCTTTGATTGGAAGGCATTATCAGCTGTCAATCATGATGAAACTTGTGATGATAGAAGTTGTTTTTGTTTTTTGGAGGTGAACCATACATCAGTTGTGGGAATGAGAGAGATTGCGGCCAGTCGTGGGGCACACATCTGTTGTGTTAAGACTGAAGAAATGGCTTCTTTTCAGTTAAAATCTCACCAGCCAAAATGCCAGGGTAATTGCCCAAGTAGCAATAACAAAAACTGCAAACAGGAAGACTTACTTACAAGCAAAGACAGTTATAAAGAAAATGGTGAAACCCATGATCTTAATTGTCATTCAGATGTGCCCACTTCAAATCTTTTTGCTTATCCAGCAATGTGCAACTTTTCAGGAAGGAAATACCCATTGGGGTGGGTGTCTGCTATCCAGAACGGATCGCTTTTGCCATGTCAACAGCACTGTAAGATGGCAAAATGGTTTGTTTTATTGGATGCTGCATCATTTGTCAGCACTTCAAGGTTAGATCTGAACTCTTACCCAGCAGACTTCATTCCTTTGTCATTTTACAAGATGTTTGGTTTTCCTACTGGATTAGGAGCTCTACTTGTTAGAAACACAAGTGCTTATCTTCTGAAGAAATGCTACTATGGTGGAGGTACTGTTCTTGCAACAATAACATCGGACATGTTCCATTTACCAAAAACTACCGTCTCAGAAAGGTATTAGTTCATTTGTTATTACTGTTAGTGGCTGATGAAAAAGTTAAAGTACTTTATATGCTGTGAATTAAAATCCTGATGAGTTTTTGATGGGATCTTCATGTTTATAAATGTTCTGTGTAGTTTGAATAACTAATGATAAAAGAGAAGTTCACTCAAGGTAAATATTTTTCTACAATGGGATTTAATTCTGTGCTCATTGTGACTACTGTTAGTAATTGTAGCCTGAGCTCTTGTATCACACTAATCTTACTCACCTGCTTTAGCAGTGCTAAGAATTCCAGACATATTTTTAAAAAGGAGCAAATTACTAAGCATTTTGCTATAGTTACTGATATATGATTTAACCAAATGCATGCAGTTTAACTGAGACACTAGGAAAACACTTATAGCACATTTGCATTATGCTTATAGTTACAATAACTTAATTAGTAAGAAGAAACAACTGGTCTCCTAATCTGCTGTTATGTGGGTTTTATTTAATATTATAAAGTTGAACTCTGGTAATTCGAACTTGGATAACTCAAACTCCCAATCCAATTTCTCTAAGATTTGATCAAAGATACAAATTAAATTACATAGACAACTGAAACTTGGTTATTTCGAACCTTCACTATTTCAAACTGTTTGTGTTCCCCATCAGAGTTTACTATAACAGAGTTCTTGTATATGATCAAATGTTTATAGTCGCCTGTTTATCGATATTTATTAGCAGAGGAGTCTGATAAATTGCTGAAATGTAACATGTTCTTTGTATTATTTAATAGTAAGTTAGTTCCTAAAAGTGTTAAAAGCTCTTTTCTTGCTTAGCATATTTGCCTGAACACAAAAAATGCTAAGCAACTGGGACATTGGGCTATTTGGTAGACATTAAATTTAATGTAATGGCAAATAATCAAAGCTAGACAAATTTCTAGTAATTGTAGTTTACAACGATTCTTGAAATTAAAGCTGTAGGTGATCTTCACTCCATAAAATATTTTTCCATTTTTGAAATAAGTATCTTTTAGATGTTGAATGCTCACTTACTTTCCATATATATATTGATATAATAATGTTGTTCACTTCAAAATTTGTGTACATCAATCATTCAGTGTTGTTCCTTTCTAATTCAAACAGTAGCAATAAGATATTTTCAAATTCAAAGAAAAACAAGTAAAAGGGAATGAACTCTTCAAACTTTTAAATTCAAGGGATTTTTCGAAAGTTCTAACCAACTTTGGTTTGGCTGGATTGTAATGAGAACTAAAGTTAACATAGTTCACCATTCGACCCTCCTTTACGTAAATGGCAATGATTTAAATGTTCTTTTGTCTACATTCAAATCACCCTACTAGCAGGGTTTTCGTCATTATTTGGAAGAACCAGATACAGTGGTTCAATTGATGGATGACTGTAACTCCTATCCCTAGGGTTCTGGGGACATGCCCCCCAGGAAATTTTACTGGATTCTCTAAAATTCAGTATTCAGACAGCATTTCCTGGACCGAAATTGGTTAACTGGGAAGGAAGGGCTCTAGAGGGGCTAAAAGTGCTCACAACAATGGAATATTTGCAATGACTAGTTTTAATTGGTGATTATGATCAGTATTAGTTTGCAGTTATTTGTTTTTCAGTTGATTCCAATATGGACTCCAATTGGAGTGTACATGTGAATCCCATATCTCTATCTAGAGAGCTGCTCTCTAGAGATCGTCTGATCAACAGATCCAAAGACTGAGTTACTATTGCTATATCTAAGTCCCATCCACACAAGAAACAAACCAAATTCAAAGTCTTCACCTATCCCTCTTTTTAGCTTCTTTACTTTCCCTCCCCCCCCCCAAAAAAAAGCCAGCTCACAATTGCAAGCTAAAATGAAAATCTGCTTTTGAACTTACATTGTTTACAACTTAAAAACTTGTTATTTAGTGAAACTAATTGGCAGCTCAAATTGAAGTCATTGATTTGTAATACTTAAACTGTTTCAGTTTCAGTTTCAGTTTATTTTATTTCTGCCAAAATTTACAGTTATAGAAAAGTATACATATATATGCATATGCGGCGAGGAAGCTCACGAGAAACCATAAGGGCTTTTGATTATGAGCTCCCTCAGTATAATAGTTAAAATACAAGGTTTACTTACAGAACCACATCAGAATGAACATGTATTAAGATAAAAAGCATACTATTGTTTTTTTTGTACTTAATGCATGATAATATATATTGACCACACAGGTTTGAAGATGGCACTATCTCGTTCCTGGACATTGTGGCATTGAAACATGGGTTTGAAACCCTGCAGAGCCTTACTGGTAGCATAGAATGCATCAGTAGTCACACTTTTTCATTGGCACAATTTGTTTACCAAACAATGAGAGACCTCAGGCACTATAATGGCCACATTGTTTGCAGACTGTATTGTGATACAGCATTTGAAAATGATGTTTCTCAGGGCCCAGTCATCAGTTTTAATATTTTCCGTTCCAGTGGAGAGTATGTTGGGTACAGTGAGGTTAGTCATTTTCTACACAAATCCCAGGTTTCCATAGTATTAATCCGATGAGAGCTTTAGGGTGCATTCATTTGGGCCTATTCCAACCATTCCGGATTAAGAATAGAATTTTGAAATTTCTTCCAGATTGTCAGGGCGAGAAATATCTATTTTAAATTCAAAATTCAAAAGAGTTTGGTCACTGACAAATGTTTTATTTGCAACTTTGTGGGAAAAACAGCCACAAGAATTTTATTGGGTAAAGTTTTTATTCCATGTATTCCTATTTCAGAATAGGCCCAAAATGCATCCTTAATGACTCCTCCTGGACTGGTCACTAATCCATCGTAGGTTAGCCCCCACGGAAGCTGGTACTCATTTATACAGCCAAGTCAAATGGAACAAGTCGAGTTTAGCTGTCTTGCTCAAGGGTTTAACACAGTGGTCTGAATCCTATGAAGGGTGTGGCAACTATACATTAAAAGCTACCAGCATTTTTGATATTTCCAGGGACATCAACTTCAAACACCTTCTGCTTTAAGGGTTTAGGAAGGCATTGTTATAATAATTATCATATCTCAATAAGAAACCCGAAAAAATGCCAACTGAAGTGTCCCTCCCACACTCCCCACCCCTCACGGCCACCATAGTGACTGTGCTAAAGCTGCCAAGAGTTGCCAACCATAGTGAACAGCTTGAGTCTTGTCAGGCACAGAATGGTTTTAGGAATCTTGCATACTAGATAAAAAAGATGTCAAGCTAGTTATTTCATGTTTCAGGTAGAAAGGATGGCAACCCCTCCCTCTTGAATACTTGGCCTGGAATGTGCTAGGGTTGTCCCGCTTGAGCCCCCAAACCTCAACCCTATTCAAGACAACAAAATCTTGGAAATCTATACCCTGTTCAAGACAAATAGAGAAAGACATATACTATACCCTATTCAAGACTGAAGGCTAAAATGTGTACCCTATTTAAGATATACGTCGTTATTCTTGTAAATTTATTGTACAAGACAAAACCGATGAAGAATTTACTATCCATAACAGACAAAACATAGAGCATGGCATTCACCACTAAGTGGCTGTTGTGTTTTTGTCTTTTTTCAAGTTTATTTTTATTAGGTCAAATGGAGTCAAACATTGCTACCCTGTATATGAATATATATGTGCAATGTGCAAGACAGCTCAATGAAATTGTATACCCAATCTAAGACCAGGACCTCAAAAACCATACCCTGGCAGGCAGCACACCCCAATATAGTGAATATATGGGAGTACCCTCCCCCAAACCTTAGAAGAAACCTTAGAAGTTCATTTAGGTACTTTGTTTCCAGGTAGAAAAGATGGCCAGCATCTACAACATACATCTTCGCACGGGTTGTTTTTGTAACATGGGAGCGTGCCAAAGCTACTTGGGTTTGTCTAACGAGCAAGTAAAGGGTAACCTCGCTGCTGGTCATGTGTGTGGTGACAATATGGATGTTATCAATGGTTTTCCAACCGGTGCTGTAAGGGTTTCCTTTGGGTTCATGTCTAATTTTAGTGATGCTGAAACTTTCCTTAAAATGATTGTGGAATGCTTTGTGGAACAGAAAGAAGTCATTTCTTCAGTACGAGAACTGTGTAATAGCAGTGAGTTGTTTCATTTGGAAGCTACTTCTGGTATGCAAGATATATGCACAGATTTTCAAGATGCTGGGTTACCTAGTCAAGATGCCAGCACACAGGCAAATAATGTGAATGGCTTCGAAACAAATGATTGCTCTGGTGCTGGGCATCATGTGGTTGTACAAAAAATCTGTCTCTATCCCATTAAGTCCTGTGCTGCATTTGAGGTTTGTATTCTTTCATTTTTTAACTTTAAAATGCCTACAGGTTGTTGATGAGTTTATCAGTTACACCTTATTTGAAAGCCAGCAGATTTCTGATTATCGTACCACCGCACAAAAAATATGTTTTATACTAGTCTGAGACCGTTCTCATCCAAGGATGAAGGAGTTTCCTGGAATTTTCAGTTATCATACACTTGTTATTCATGTTGTATCAAGTAAGGAATTCAACGTTAGATATCAATTGGCTGCTGCCTTTGGAAATTTGGGAACAAAAATGCTTTGGTTTCTGAGTCTGAGTCTATGTTTTAGTTTTGTAAGTTTTGAGTTGTACAACATTTCTGTAAGAAGGAGCTTGAGTGTAGTTGAACTCATAAAATGCATACTAAATTCTAGGTTTTACTGCCATTACCAGTATTGGTATTTCCAAGTCGCGAGGAGAGAAAGTGTTTTACACACATATATTGGGACCAACCATTTTCAGTCGAGTTTCCCAGTTTTATGGTGTCTGCAGGAAACTTTTTCTGATAAACGAGGGTTTAACTGCGACAGAGATTATGTGTACATGCTTGGCCCAGTTATTTACTGAGATCTCTGACTATCAAGCTTGAAGCCCGGGTTTGATCCCCGGCCTTGTCAGCGGCGAGGGTTGAACATTTGTGTGTCCTACTTTCACTACACCCTCCATGGACAGGGACATTAAGCCGTTGGTTTAGACTCTCATTTTCTAATGTGGGACTTAAAGAACCCACACTGATTGATAGGAGCAGGGTCTCGACCCATTGCTGTGTTTTTCTGTGCTCCTTTTTTTACATATTAAAATACTGTAAACTGGTTGATTGCTTGATTCATAAGGATCTTCCAAAAATTTCTGATAAACAAGCAAAGCAAGTAAAGAACGAAAGCAAAGTCATGTATTCTAATTTTGAAAGTTATTTCAAACTTTAAAATGTTGTATAAAATTATGTTACCATGATTGTTTATGTACTTTTGGCTTTATGATAACGTAGTTGTGAATAGTAGACTTGAAACTAGCATCAAGCAATATTGCTAAGGTAATGTTTCAGTTACAAGTGTCACAGATAGAAGCCCTTACAAAAGGAAGGAAAATGTTGCAGTTGAAATGGAATACTTGAAACTGTTAACAGATCAGTGAGTGGGCAATTGGTTCACGAGGGTTTATCTATGACAGACAGTGGATGGTGGTCAGCGACTCTGGAGCATGTCTTAGTCAGAAGCGAGAACCACGACTGTGTCTAGTGAAGCCAGTGGTACATCTCCCTACTTGTTCGCTGATTGTCACTGCTGCTGGTACGTACCGTAGTTTGATCATACCGCAGCCGCGTCCCGAGGCTACCTCCTCAAGAATATTCTAAGTCACCATCCACTACTCTCATTTGCTTCTGGAAAGAGGCCTAGGTACAAGGCTAAATTCACTCCATTGTCAGCAGAAACACTCCAACTCCAACTTCAACTCTGCCTCTCCCCCTCCCCCTAACTGTTGCTTCATGTTTTCACAATAGTTTATGTTTGTTCTTACTGTTTTGTTATAGGAATGCGGACTCTAAAGATACCCCTTGATCACTCAAAAAGCCAGCAGGAAAAGTGTGAAGCAATTGTGTGCCCAACAAGAGTGTGTGGAGACAGGTTATGTTGCGAGTGGTTTCGTTTTAGAGATTTGTTGTTTATTTATTACTTATTGCGATTCCTTGAGTTTTAAATACATTTTGTTCAAACTTTCCTTCCTTGTCACCAAGAACTCAAGAGTACTGTTGTTATATTAATTGAAATTACTCACAGTGTGTCGTAATTAGATGTGTAGCAACTATTTTGATATGAACTGATTGCAGAATTGTGGGACTTGATTGCGGACAAGAAGCGGCAATGTGGTTTTCAGAATTTCTCGGGAAGCCTTGTCGGTTGCTTCAACAGAACCCCAATGATTTAAGAAAGTGCAAAATCTCCACAGGTTAGTATTAGATGAGTATGTGTAAAAGCTGATCCAAATGAAATGGTTAAAAAAATTCGCTGATAGTTTAGATGCATAGTTACACAAGTATAACCGCTGGCGTGTTGAGCAGAAGATAGGGTGCAGTAAATGAAGAAGTAGGCCGTGTTGAATCTGATTACTTACTAATCAACAATTGCATGATTACACTTTTTTGCAGCTCTCATTTCCTTACCACTGTTACTACTACATTTTCAGTGATTGCGGTAGTAGTAGAAAAAACAGTGGTACTGGTACTGGTAGTGGTTAGGATATAAGTAGTGGTACTGGTAGTGGTGAGGGTACAGGTAGTGGTAGTGGTACTGGTAGTGGTTAGGGTACAGGTAGTGGTAGTGGTACTGGTAGTGGTTATGGTACTGGTAGTGGTTAGGGTACTGGTAGTGGTACTGGTAGTGGTAGTGGTACTGGTAGTGGTTAGGGTACAGGTAGTGGTAGTGGTACAGGTAGTGGTTAGGGTACAGGTAGTGGTAGTGGTACTGGTAGTGGTTATGGTACTGGTAGTGGTTAGGGTACTGGTAGTGGTAGTGGTAGTGGTAGTGGTACTGGTAGTGGTTAGGGTACTGGTAGTGGTACTGGTACTGGTAGTGGTACTGGTAGTGGTTAGGGTACAGGTAGTGGTACTGGTACTGGTAGTGGTTAGGGTACTGGTAGTGGTTAGGGTACTGGTAGTGGTTAGGGTACAGGTAGTGGTAGTGGTACTGGTAGTGGTTAGGGTACAGGTAGTGGTAGTTGTACTGGTAGTGGTAGTGGTACTGGTAGTGGTTAGGGTACAGGTAGTGGTAGTGGTACTGGTAGTGGTTAGGGTACAGGTACTGGTAGTGGTACTGGTAGTGGTTAGGGTACAGGTAGTGGTAGTGGTACTGGTATTGGTTAGCATACAAATACTGGTAGTGGTAGTGGTAGTGGTACAGGTACTGGTACTGGTAGTAGTAATGGTTATGGTACAGGTACTGGTAGTGCTACTGGTTGTGGTACTGGTAGTGGTTGTGGTACTGGTACAGGTACTGGTACTGGTAGTGGTACTGGTAGTGGTTAGGGTACAGGTAGTGGTA
>JAOBRD020512324.1:0-17078 GCA_027575215.2 Hydrozoanthus sils | reverse complement strand
TCTCTAGTACGGACCCTAGGCCCTCTCTTGTACAGACAACTCTCTAGTACTGACACCTCTCTAGTATGGACGCCTCTGTAGTACGAACCCTCTAGTACGGACACCTCTTAATCTAGTACAGACAACTCTCTAGTACAAACACCTCTCTAGTACGGATACCTCTCAACCTAGTACGAACCCCTCTCAATTTTCGTGACCGAAATTTTAGTTTAAATTATTACTTGTATGATGTTTTCTTAAATACCAATGGTGAACTGACTTTGGCTTAGTTTCGAAC
This sequence comes from Hydrozoanthus sils, assembly GCA_027575215.2. Taxonomy (NCBI): domain Eukaryota; kingdom Metazoa; phylum Cnidaria; class Anthozoa; order Zoantharia; family Hydrozoanthidae; genus Hydrozoanthus; species Hydrozoanthus sils. Next base: position 16,801 of record JAOBRD020512324.1, on the reverse strand, counting down.
TTGCTGCTGCTGCTGCTACTACTGCTACTAGGGTACTCATGTGAAGCAAATTTCACGAAGCTGAGCTTTTAATGAACTCGGACAGATTTTTGGACAGGATATGGATAGTATTTTTTAAACTTTCAAAAATGTTTTACAGCCTGCATATTGGGCCTCCTGTGGTAATCCCGTGTTTTCAAAATGGCGTCGATGGCTTGGCAACCTTTGCGACTCAAAATTTCCGTTCTAAGGTACAATTTTTTGCAAAAAGAGCCAATTCAGCCTAAGTTAGGTTTTTATTTCAGTGTATTTATTGGTATCTGTGGTGGTATCCGCGCTGGTATCCGTGATGGTATCCGTGGCGGTATCCGTGATGGTATCCGCGATGGTATCCGTGATGGTATCCGTGGCGGTATCCGTGGCGGTATCTCCGATGGTATCCGTGATGGTATCCGTGGCGGTATCCGCGATGGTATCCGTGATGGTATCCGTGGTGTCCGCGGTATCCGCTTTTCCGCAATGCCCGACAGCAACGTCTCAACATATCAGTTCGGTCGAGCCGGCACTTTGCTCTTGAATAAATCATGACCTCACGGTGCTTTTGTTAAACTTAAAATTAAAGCCTGAAAAAATATTTTTCCCACCTCTAGAAAGGGGGCCTCAAGATATCGTTGTAGATCAGTTTGAGCCAACTTCACTTCATCACGAGTGAATAACACTTGCTTCTCGGATAGCAATCAGCAAATTATTGTCAGCAAATTACAGAAGCATTATTTTTAAAATGCTTTTAAAGTGTTTTTTACGCAAATTTGTATCTTGTCGTGTTAGCCCTTTCAGTCCCGGTTGTATTGGTAAATTCTTCCAAATTCCCACACTATCAAAAAATATTATACACAACTCTTAAATTGTTTTATTGAAATGTTGATTTTATTATGCTTTATTTTGTTTCTTTATTAATTTTTTCAATGTCAATCCAGGATGGGGATTTCAACTAGGATGGATCAAAGAACATAATTAAATTTAAACAGCTGTAAAATAGTGTAGACTAAAACACTCATTATATTCTTGTGGATTAAAAAAACTATTTACAGATGCCAAGCTTGTGGACAGTGGTACATTGTAATGGGTAACTTTGTTTTTTTTAATTACTCCATTAGGTTTTATTGTTAGTTTATTTACATATGGATACATTGTGACGCAAAGGCGGCTGGTTAGCTTCTCCATTTGGTGGCAAGACCACCCTTGGTCTGGGCATCCTGTGCACCGCAGCACAAACACTGCTAACCCCAACTGCAGCTCCGCATAGCATCTTCCTGCTCATCACTCTTTGGATTTAACAAGGTATTTGAGAGGTGAGATAATCATGCACTGGCACACAATGTTTTCATTAACACTTAAAATTTTTTTTGGTTTAATCCTATCCAGATGGGGCTTTTTGAGTTACCTGGGGCAGGAGGACAGGGAAGGGGAGGGAGGGAGAAAGTTTGGTGCCCTATAGTTTTTGAAAGATCAAAGATATTGAAGCTAAACTTGGAGGTCAAATTGGATATCATAAAACAATAACCTTTTTGTATTTCAATTGGTGCGAAATGTCACTATGACGTCATTATGACATTACATTTTAGGCGGCGACGCTAAACATATTTTTTACACTTTTTCTCTGAACAACAAGATTATGTAAAATTTCTTCATAAAATAATTAATTACTATGACTGTTTTTCACTAATACTGTGGAATTGCCCTCTCCACTAACCATTCATCCGAGTACCATCTAATCTTAAGACTTTTCCTCAAATTTATTTGGAAACAAGAATATTGCCTGCTGTTGCTTTAAAATTATGTTTAGCTTCGCTTTTTACAGTCATACCGGATGTTTCCTTTTTACGCTGATTTGCAATGTTGTGGAACAAATTTGGTATTCTAATTCGCAAGTTGTCTGAGCAAGTTGCTGAAGTCCACCTTCCAGTTCATGGCTAGGGATTACAGTGATCTGTCTGAACTCATTTGTAAAAGAAGTACGTCATAGTTCTCGCGAGTTCTCTCACTTTCAGAAAGTGATTTAGTAAAATTATTCTAGTAAAACTTCCATGTAAAATTCAAATTTTTTGTCAAAATATCGTCATGGTTTTTCACAATTGAGTTCAGACAGATCATTGTCATACATGGCCATGAACTTGAAGGTGGGCTTTTTGCAAATGCAAAACACGAAAAGAAACACTCGGTATGACTGCAAAATGAAAACGAAATATTTCGAAATGTATCTAAATGTTTTGAAAAGTATCGAAGTGTTTCGAAAAGTATCGAATTGTTTCAAAATGTGTCAAAATGTACTGAATTGTTTCAAAATGTATCTAAATGTTTCAAAAAGTATCGAATTGTTTCAAAATGTATCGAATTGTTTCGAAAAGTATTAAATTGTTTCGAAAAGTATCGAATTGTTTCTATTTGTTCCAAAATGTATCGAATTGTTTCAAAATGTATCGAATAGTTTCCATTTGTTTCAAAATGTATCGAATTGTTTCGAAAAGTATCGAATTGTTTCGAAAAGTATCGAATTGTTTCGAAAAGTATTAAATTGTTCCAAAATGTATCTAAATGTTTCGAAAAGTATCGAATTGTTTCAAAATGTATCGAATTGTTTCAAAATGTATCGAATTGTTTCGAAATGTATCTATTTGTTTCAAAATGTATCAAATTGTTTAAAAAAAGTATCGAATTGTTTCCATTTGTTTCAAAATGTATCGAATTGTTTCAAAAAGTATCAAATTGTTTCGAAATGTATCGAATTGTTTCAAAAAGTAGCAAATTGTTACAAAATGTATCGAATTATTTCTGATTGTTTCAAAATGTATCGAATTGAACCAAAAATTGATACATTTCAAAGCAAAGCTGCACCTTCAAACAAAATGACACATTTTGAACTTGAAAACAAAAAAAGTGGGGAAAATCATAAAGATTTTAATGTGGTGAAGGAGAACACTTCCCCCTCCCTCCCCCCCCAAACAATAGGGTACTAGTGTCGACTACTAATGTTTGAGTATAAGAAAGTGGTTGAAATAAAAACTTTCACAAAGGGTCAAGGAAAATGCTCCCTTCCTAGTAAAGGGTTCTTGTATCAACTTCTAGTGTATAAATACAAAGAAAGTGGTTGAAATAAAAAACCATGCTCCCCTCCTGCCAATTTCTGAAACATTTCTAATTATAAAAAAGTTGAACCTGTAAATCAGTTCTAAGATTGCCTTCATTTAAAAACTTGTTTTACACAATAAGGCATACTATCTCATTGGCAGCAGAAGCAAAAAGTTACAGTGGAAATTTCAAAAAGACAATCAAACGGTCAATTATCAAGTTCGATGAACTCTGCCATTATATTGAATACTGCAATAAATCACAAAAACCAGGTGCAGATCCAAAAATCTAGGGAAAGAGGGGCCATAAACTTCAAGGCAAACTCCATCCTTCGCCATAATCAGTGACCACAGAACATATATATCAGGGGGGCTTTGTAGGGGGGCATGCTCCCCCGGAAAATTTTGAACTTTTAAACTTCTGAGATTTAATCAGTCCAAGCAAATTTTTGACAATTTTTTCGTAGTCAATTTCTGGCTCTTTGGCAAAATCATTGACACTCTACATGCGTTTCACAAAGGCTGATTCGTTTAAGGTATACAAAATAACAGGATCTTACGTGGAGATTACCCTTTCTTGTCAAGAAAAAGTTTAACTCACATTATGACTATCTCAAAAAGTATATACATGGAATTTTCAAATTACGTAGCGAGCCAGACGTTACAAATGCCTATATGACCAGAACCAGTTTCTTGTCAATGATTGAAAAAAAACATCACGGATCAGTGTTTTTTTTAATTTCTTAGAAAAAATAAATAAATTTGATGCATTCTGAACTGATTCATAGATAAGAATTTTTTAAAATTATTGCAGGGAAGCATGTGCCCAGCAGAACCCTTGAATTCGCTCACACCTTGGTGCTCGCACAGCCTAGCACCTATTTATACTGCTTATACTTATGCTGCTTATACTGCTATTTACATGTGTCAAGGCTACAGGCCTGCATGCTCTCATGGTTAGTGCATAAACATAATTTTTCAATATATTGATCCCTGGGATTTTTTTGAAGCTCTGTGCATTTCCCTCACTAAGCAGTGAGTCCCAAAAGATATCTACTAGTCTAGAGATAAAACCCAAAAAACTGTTAGGCATAAACCCTACCAAGTTCTAAACAGTTCAATAGTTTTCAATTTTTTCCACACTATTTGAACCTTTCTATATGTTAAAAAGTAAACATGGTAAATTACCTTTTGAATGATTAAAAAACTTTGCCAAATTTGTTTTCTTTTTTTCTCTTCATTTAAAGATTTCCTGAAAAAAAGGAAGATTGAATTCAGTCTGCGACTTTAAATTCTTAACTCATCTAAGTTATAAGACTTCTGAAAACAAATTTAAATGCATTGCAAAGTTTCCTATAGTTTGAGAAAGCTTTTGTTTCTCTAATAAAATTATGATGTTAGTTACAGTAACTTTTTTTTAAAAGTTGCTGGTCTAAGATTGTCTAAAGATACCAACAACACTAAAATTGTTGCAATCTATAAAATCTCTCCCAAATATGTTGCAGCTTAAAACTAATAAAAGGTATGATAAACAAAACTAAATTAGTTTTGTTAATTTATGATCTTACATGCAAACAGCAAAGAAGGAAGAAAGGAGATCCATTTGTGGATCACTGGTACATGATGTGAAACCGAGACACAGCCTACTTTCCTTACACTGCTTATCTGGTTCAGACCACAACTAGAAGATTGGACAAGTATTGCTTATTTTATGGTAGTAGAATCACAAACTATACCAAGTAACCTAAGTTAAAGAAAAACTGAAGGAAAAATATGACTTTTTTCTCACAACTATCAAATTCATTAATATTTCAAAAATAGGAATAATAAGTTTTTTTAGTTTTGTTTTGAGAAACCATATTCACAGCAAAAATGACAACTTAAGTTAGCTTTTCATTTCTTGTAACATGGCTCAGAAACACCTGCCAGCAGTTTGATATCAGTGGTGGAGATCATTAGGCAAGGCACACGGCTAAAGCGAGCTTAAATATTGAACTTCATCTAACGTTTTGAACAAAAGATACAAACCTTCTGCAACTTCTTTGAGCTGTATAAAGAAAACTTGGATTACTGTAAACACTCTCCCCACCACTAATATCATAAACAACTGCCAAGTATAAACATGGTTTTTGGTGCAATGTCTTACAAGAAAATTTGTGAAAAACCAACTACTGTATTATCTGGTGTTTCACACCAACTGACAAAAAGAGGAACTTACAGTAATGATCACACTTAAAGATAATTTCTATTTTCAAGTTGGCCACAATTGTTTTTTTACTTCAGTGCTCCTTTAAGTATGAAGGTTTTAAGATTGAGTGGAATCAGTGATACTTATATACTTAAACTGGATCATAATATACTCATGAGTATCAGTTAAGGTTATGGTACAGCTTAAATAGGTAAATCATATAATTTTTTAGCTTGTGTGGGAAAACTATTATTGGCATTGAGAAGATCTTTCAGGCAGAAAAAAATTGTTTAGTAGTATGAACAGTTCTTGAGAATGATATTTAAAGTCAAAACTCATCACCAAAAGTAAGAATTAATGGTGTGCAAGCCATTTTTTCTTAAACAACTTTTTACACCAAACAAAGCTGTATAAAACGTTCCAACTCAAAAAGGTTTTGTTCTGTTATTGCCAAATTTGGTACTGCGTTGGTATAAGATCTGAGCTTCAAAACAGTGTCAGGAAATTTTTTAAACTCAGCTTTGATTTTTTTTGGTTGATTTGTCAGAAAAACTCCTTATAAAAGAATAACAAATTCTATCAAAAATCGCTGACACATGTACAATTTTGGCAATGAAGCTGTCAGAAGAAAATATGATAAATTAGATCAAGTTTAAGGACAAGATTTATTCTGACTACAACCTCACTAGTACAGCACTATGATGTTTAAGACATTCTGAAAAACGCCTGCGTCAAGGCATTTAGGATTTTGCGGAGACATGCACGAGTGATTGCATGCCTTTCAGGGCAAGGCTACGATGCATATATAGTAAAAGAGTTTTGGATTAATGGTTAAAAATATCTCTCAAACTGTACTGTAACCTTAAATGTTAATAAGTACTAGCTTGTACTCGGAGTAGAAAATTGATTCCAAAATGGTTCTAAAACAATGACTAGGGCTTAGTCTCAATGTTCTCTCAACCATTATCAAAATAAGAATAGGTGCATAACAATAAAAAGTATTCGCTAACTATTTCAAGTGGAAAGAAAAAGCAATTTATATCAAATCCAATGATTCTTAACTGAGTGTGATAGATTACCACTGGATATTATTTATTGTATTTCTTTAAGTTTAAATATGCACTCTAGTTTTTTCCACTTTTTTCCAGCAAGAGTATATCTATCTACATAAATAAATATTATATGTACACCCTTTTTAAGAAAGGCTTTTTTGTGTAAAACTTTTAAGGTATGACCCAACAGAATTATGGGTGTTAAGACCATTACTAAGTATTCATTAGCCAATATTATTGCCGACTTTTTGAAAGAACAAACTGACAAATGGTTTAGAAATACTGCACTTTTTCAAAACATACTGAGTCATAAAAATGTACCAAATTAATGAGTACGCGCCGCACCGGTCTCCCATAACTCTATATATCTATCTACATATATATATATAAATATTATTCATGTAAAACATTTAAGGTACATGACCCCCCAGCAAGAGTATATCTATCTATTTACATATATAAATATTATATGTACACACCCTTTTGAAGAAAGGCTGACTCCTTTTTGTGTAAAACATGTAAGGTATGACCCAACAGAATTGTGGGTATTAAGACCATTACTAAGTATTCATTTGCCAATATTATTGCCAACTTTTTGAAAGAACAAACTGACAAATGTTTTAGACATGCTGCACTTTTTCCAAAGCATACAGTCATAAAAATGTACCAAATCAATGAACATATGCTGGTCTCCTATTAATTCTGTTCCTGCTAATGTGTAACATCTTTTACCGTATGTTTTATGTTTGAAAAAAGCTCAACCTTCTTTAAAGAGGTGTTTAATGTAAACACACTCTGTAGTTCTACAGAATAAATTGATCAAACCTTCAGTTACTGAGCCTTGGTTTGCATTTTCTCCCTCTCTTGTTTCCTGGTTTTGTATTTCTCAGCCCTAAATATAAAAACAGCAATTAATACCCTAGTCAAGCTACTTTCATTATAGAGGAATGAGAAAACTGTCAACAAAAATAAGCATTTTTGAAAAAAGTGTTACTAGTGCCATCTATGTGTCTGAGTAAGCACCCACCCCCCTGTGACAATAAGTGGGCCCTTAGCTCAATGCTGGTCAAATTTCTGTAATAATAGCTATCCAAAATATAGCACTGATACATAGAATAGTAGCACTCTGAAATCTAAACACAATAAAAAATACATGTGATCACTTACTCTTTCTGATCATTAAATAAATGATTATAAGTGTTGCTCTTTATGAACCTGATGGCTATTCCGGTAGAACAGCATGCAACACAACTCACCAAGAAATCAAGATTCCTGTTCTGGATAGTTTTGGACTTTTTTTGCCTTGATCAATGTTTGAATTTTGTATGATTTTACAGAAAAAACTACTGGTACTTTCATGGACCACTTGTGACAATTCTTTTTCCTTGCATTTTACACAGCATAAAGTCACTTCAAGTTCCCATATGAATAAGCATGATAAAATATAACTTGAGGTATCAGAGAATTCTTGATATTGAAATTAATTTTATAGAATAAGAAAAATAGTGACTAATTATACATTTCTTCTGTGGCCTGCCCCCTCGATCTGCAACAGCACATCTTACTACAGTTGTAGCAAAATAATACATCAAATGATTATAACAGCTAGGAGTCCTACAATCTTGATGCTAAATAAAAAATCTTCAGTTTTCATATTTTTATTAGAAATTATTAAACTAATATTGAAATGAAATGTCTTTAAATGTCACCCCTGCAACAGGCACTCACAGGATACTGTAGAATACTATAACCCTAAACTACAAGTCCTCACCAACTAGGCATTCCTTGTCAACTCTGATTTGTAATCATGGAAGTTAAATCACCAGTCTCAGCCTCTGAAGTACAGAACAGCAATAAAAATTAATATCACAAGTTTATAAACCAATAATACCTGAAGGGTCCAGTGTAAGAACAACATGAGTGACTTGTATGAAATGCTAAATTCTCCCAATAGTCATGAAGAGATAATAGGGGTAATGTAGAGAGAAATGAGAACTTCATCAAAAGTCAATTTTGCACTTGACCCCTCAATTTTGTGAGGTTTTCATTAGGAATCTCAGATCAAGGGCCTGATATAAAGACCGATCATACCGTAATTGTTCTAATTTAAGCGCCCCTCCAATTAAGCGCCAACCAACTGAATAATTTAGTGCTTTCCCCCATTTTTAGTGCCATATGAAAAAATAATAATTTTTTTATGGTGCCAAGTCTTTAGAGGACACTTTTAATTGTTTTGCATTACTTTGGAAACTTATGATAACAATCTCAAGTTTTATCTTCCGGATTCATGTTTTGAAAAGCTATACTAAAAGTTTTGTAAAAGCAGTGAAAACAGCAGCACCTTTTTGACACGACACATGCTCTCAGTCATGTCAACAGCCAGTCAACCATAAATATGCCATAAAATGTTGTAAGTTTCAGAGCACGTTCTTCTTAAACAAATTTGAACAGTGTTATCATTTGTCATGATTTGAATCATTTTAGGTATAAGAAACTTATAAATATAATAATCTATGAGTCGAATAACAAGCACTGAGCAGAGTGGAGAAAACACAGGCTCCCCAAGCTTATGGTGAGGAAGGGATGGTTGTACAACGGTATAGTACAAACTTCAATACAAAGTCTTATAAGTTTGACTAAATTTCGAAAATCGTTATTATTGGAAATAAAGTTCACCTACCTTGAGTTCAACTTATACTTGTCTCTTGTGTATATTTTGGGCACGATTTGAGGTGTTTAAGAGGAATTTTGCAATCAGTGTTTGCCCCCTAGAGAAAAATTAACAAGGCAGGAGTCTCGGATTTGAACCTCAGATTTCTTTTGTTTTGAGTGCAGGTTATCTACCAGTGTGGGTAAACTGCTTATTTATTTTTCTATGGTGTGGGTAATCTGCTGTGTGGGTAATCACCCGAAAATTACGGTACTAACTAAAGCAATTCCCATGATAATATTCTGGAAAAAGAGTAAAATATAGAGCCAGTCGATCCCAAGGAGACCAACATAAATTGCACTGACACCTGATGTCACAATATTAAATTGTCAAAAGTTTCAGCTGTACAATGGCTGAGAAACAAGAGAGACATCAAGAGATAGTTCCAGTTTTTGGAATTACAGTATGCCAGCACAAAGAAAGATGAGTTACTGATTTGTGGAGAACACATCATCAATATTGACGAAGCTCTTCCAAACCCAGATAGTTGATTATGGGGTGATGAACGAACAATTCTAGTCAAGAAACTTAACAACCACAATTTCAATTTAGCAAACTGAAACAAATAAGACATGGAGAACATCTAGCTGATTACTTCAAATGAATATGGAACATAATGCACACAATCATGGACCACTTCTTGTGTAATCATCAGAACCATGGTAAACAATAGGAAAATAGGTTTGACACCAAAGCCTTAAGACAATGGGGATCTGCACAGTATTTCAATAGAAACAGCCCTCTGCGAACAGACAGAAGATTGAACAAGTTGAAACAATCAACTGAAAAGCTGATGTTGACTTAACAGAGACTGCAAAAGTAAAAGCTATTTTGCATAGAAAACTGCAACCTGCTAGTTTCCAAAAAATGTATGTGGAAGCTGTAGCCACTCAAACTCCCATGCTACCTGCCCTGCAATAGGAGTTCTTTGCAATCATTACAAAAAATCAAATCACTGCACTTGGATGTGCATGAACAAAAACAAGGAACCAATGGAAGAAGTTCATGTCTAATAGATACTAGTTACCAATGAAACAATGGCAATTTTAGAAACCATCAAAGATCATGCTGACAAGACAAGCATGACAACTTTTGCACCCACAACACCAACAAGTCTACAAAGCAAGGAGGATGAACAAGATTTGTACAAGAAACTGAGTATTGACAACTCTAGCAATGAAAATGATGATGAATACATCACACACGCAAGACAAGCCACTTGTGATGGATGAATTACCTACACAATCAACATCAATGGCATAAAAAATTGAAGCAGAACTTTAACAGTGGATAAGATGCAGCCATCATTGGAAGAGGAACAATTCTGACAACTGTAAAAACAAGCACCAGAAATTAGAGAAAAAACTAAAAGCCCTGAATGAAAATTTGCCTGTAACCCTAAAAAATAAGTCATGAACTAAACAGCATTATAGAGCAACATCAACAACGACTCGATGGAATCGGGTGAGCCATGCAGAAAGGAATTACAAATCCACATCCCGATAATAGACAATGCAGTTCTGAAGCCACAGTGAGTGCTGTGTCTACTCACACACCTGTTATAGAAACTAGTTGGAGAATTTGTCACAAACCACATTGTTGAAACAGTATCAGAACACAAAGCCATGACCTGGTGTTCACTGCTTGTTGTCCAACCAAAGCCCAAAACCCTGAAGGACATAATGAAATGAGTCTGTTTAGATCTTAGGCTTGTAAACAAATTCATGCTGAGAAAATGAGTCTGTTTAGATCTTAGGCTTGTAAACAAATTCATGCTGAGAAAATGTCATTGAAGGACAAGCGCCAGTTACAGACAATTTCCTCCAAGAGCTCAAGGAATGCAAAGTGCTTAGCAAATTAGATCTGAAAATTAGAACCACTGCAATCATCAATTCTGGTGAAGAATCATGGAAAATAACAATAAAATGTTTCCACACATTGGGGAAATTTTCACTACAAAAGATTAGCTTTAGGTGGATTAAATAGCTGGAAGATTTAATTGATTCAGAAATTGCCAAAGTGATATCCGATATCCTACACATTCTCAACAATAGAGATGACATCATGGTTGGGGTGTGGACTGGGAAGATCACAAGTTATAGAAATCTAAGTGCCTTGCTGAGGAGAATTAAGCATCACATCCTAACACTAAGGAAAGAGAAATGTGAGTTTGGGAAAACAACTTTGAATTTCCAAAGACATTCATTCACAGCAGACAGACTACATTCAAGTCCTTACAAAATTAAGGCAGTGAAAGACTATGAACCACTGAAAACAAGGAATTTGTATCCTTTTTGCAAATGCTTGCATACTTGTCTTGATACCATACATCAAAACCTCTACAATGACTGACACGAGACAAGTCAGAATTTGAATGTACCAGAGAACGGCAGCTTTTGTTGACCTCAAAGATGCCATTACATCAGCACTAGTTCTTGTGCCATACTACGTACCAAGATAGACAAACCCTTAATTGTTATCTGTGATGGCAGCCCAACAGGTATTGGAGCTGGACTTTTTCAGAAAACACAACATGGTTACCAACCTGTCAACTGTGTATGCCGTACCCTCACAGACACAGAATCAACGTACTCTCAAATCGAATGAGAAGCACTGGCAGTTGAATTTGCAACATCAAGACTGCAAATGTACCTGGTTGGAGGAAAACAGTTCCAGATTGCCACAGATCACAAACTTCTACTGCCACTTTTAACAATCCTTTAGCCAAAGTGAGTGTATCACATGGAAAATGTAAAATCTAGACTTCAACATGATCCACAAATCATCAATATCATCCACAAGCAAGGCCATTTAGGGTTATTGAAAATCAAAGAAATGATCTGACATAAATACTGGTGGCTCAGATTGAACATTGAAATTGAAACAATTATAAAGAACTGTTTTGAATGCCAAATTGCTACCTCAACCAAACCAACACAACCAGTCAAAGTGACAGAACTCCCAACCTGACCATGGAGTGTTGTAGACTAAGATAGATTTTTGTAGACCCTTCCCAAATGACCAATTTGCCCTAGTGATCACAGATCTGGACCAACCCTCCAGATATCCTGAAGTAGAATTCACTCGTTCTACAACCTTCAAAACCACTAGAAGAAAAAACTAAAAAGAGTATTTGCAACACATGGAGTTCCTGAAGTTGTCCAAATCGACAATGGATCCCCATTTAACTCTAACAAGCTCACCGGCTTTGCCCAGGAACTCGATTTCAAACACAAGCCCATCATCCCTGTTCACCCCAAATCACAAGGACATGCTGAAGTATTCAACAAACTTGTAAACAAAATTGTCACTGACTGTGTCACTTTTCCAAACCACAAAGACATCAATGAACAAGAAGCAACATATATGACATGCTTCAGGCATACAGAAGCACACCACATTGTAGTCAAATGAGAAAACAAAATTAAAAGATTGAATGGATCGCAAACCAAAGGTACACATTTAAAAGATGAACAAAAGATATGAAGCGATGCATCCTCATCCTAGCAGTGGAGCCTCACTAAAGAAATCAAAGCCAGAACAACATTAAGTCCGACTCAGCCACATCAAGAACTACAACAAGTGCGAGTATGGCCACCAGTCAGACAATTGAGAAGGCAATGAGCATCAACAGGAGAAGGAAAATACAGGGACTATCACGGTTTTTGTTAGAGCCGGGACACCGGGACCTTTTCTTGGTTTTTTCATTTTTTGTCCCGGCTGTTTCCACGCAGTATTTGCACAATAACTCCCGTGGAGATTAAGAAAGTCAACTGGTTTCTTGTCTCATTGTACATAACTTACTGAACGGTCTTTTTAAATCTTTTACGATCAATAAATGATTTCACGAATGTGAAAGTTATTAAGCAAAACCATGCGAGAAAGGGAGCAAAGCCTAATTTACCTGTACTCTGGACTTGTAAACAAGAAAACAGAAATCAAAGCACTCAAAGCACATGGGAAGCGCAGATTGATGTAGTGAATATTGATTCAACACTTGGAGTGAAATCATACTTCAAGCTCTAGTCATTGAACCACATGTATGCTTTCTTCGAGGGTCCATTACTTGTAATTTAAGGCAAACCTGAATTCCCTCGATTTTGACTAAAGTCATTGTTTATAGATGTTTACGCTGTTTCATAAGCATTATCCTTTTAAAATAGTTATATGTTGTTCCTGCTGACCAGTAATTCAGTCAATTGACATAGAATCAGACTTGAATGGGTCAACAGATAAGCTCCTGAGTAGTTTTTCATTTCATTACCTAAACAGAAACTTAACCTAAATTGCACCCTTTTCCCCTTAAAATTTTAAACATTTCTCAGGGATAGATAGGTCAGCCACTGGGCAAATCCCTACCACACCTCCCCAAACCCCTACACACCATCTTAGAGTTGGATGATAACAGTCCCTGCTATTTGCAAAACAGTCCCTGTTATTACAAACCTAAACAAAAACCCTGACTATATTACATAAAGAAACTGAAAAAAAGGACATGACAATTGCCTTAAACCAATGACAAAAAGGCTTATTTACTCACTGCACACAACATTTTATCAGTTTTGTTTGTTAGAGACATATGCAATGACTTGATTAAGGCTGAAATTCCTGTACTCACCCATACTTAATTATGTACATATACAAAGCTATAGCAAATCTTCAGACCTCGAACCCTTACGAGCAACCAAAAATTTTAGGGAGTAATGATGAGGGTTTGGGTAAGGATTATATCTTTTAATTCCCGAAATGAAAATGTGGAGTTTGACGACCATAAACTGCATGAAAATGTGAAGTTTGGCAGCCATTACTGTGTGCATAATTAAGTAAGGGTGAGTATGGAAATTTTACCTAGATTAATGAGCTAACATAAATATAAAACAATAGTATTAATTAGTAAGTTTTACTAGTAAAACCCAGCAACAATGACTGATTTGTACTCTTGGAGTTATGATTACTTGTTGCTCATTATCTGAAAAGGGAGGGATGTAGTTACTTGATAAATATATCATATATAGCATTCATCTAAGCATTCGAGTAGTTATAATAAAGACACAGAGCAATTAAAATACGTACATAGATCATTACACTACTACTGATGTTCTATTTTTGAAAATATCGATATGTTCATTATTTTACTAAAAACCGCATCATGAGAGTTGCGACGCAAATTATGGACTTCTTGCCCATAAAAGTTGTCGTAAAATCTATGACGCTGTGATTGAAAGAGGTTGAGGACTAAGCGAATTCTTTGTTATAAGAGAACTTCGTTTGTCATTATGCAAAAAGTATAGTAGCGCGAAAATTAAATCTCGTGTAGAACACCAGTTTCGTGTGCATGGCCAATTTTACTGACGAGGTACCAAAGACTGCAATGACAATTATGAAGTACACACGGAAATTCATTTACAAAACTCGATATGGGTTAAAAGATGCTTAAAATGTCTAACCTGACCCATGTTGAGCTCACTTCGCTTGTAACTTTTTACTTTTTACAACCCGCCATCTTGTTCAACTGTCCCACGTTAGCACCCAGTGCTAAACGAGCAAACTTTTTCAATCTCGTGTCCAGACTTCGGAAATTTTTGTTCTCCTCACCACAGGCAGCCCAGGCTAAGTGTTAGTTAATCCATTGTATCGTCTGTATATGAACTATAGCGATTTGTCTGAAGTATCAGATGAAGAACGCCTTCGAGATTGTTATACTTCTATATCTAGGGCCCCTCTTCCTTTTTCGTTTTTTTCCAGTATAACAGTTGTATAAAGTTGGACCCCGATAATTCGAACTCGGATAATTTGAAGTCCCCGCTAACTCGAAGTAAAGTTCATTTCCCTTGGTTTTACCCCACTTTTTTTAGTCATTTTACCTCGGATAATTCGAAATCGGATAATTCGAAGTCCCCGCTAACTCGAAGTAATTTCTGTTCCCATGGACCGGATTTTACCCCGATAATTCGAAGTTAAGTTGCTGGCTGAATGAACTGAAAGAACAGACGCTGTCGGAAATTGGTATCAGTTCATATTTCGACGCGAAACAATTCACACCTCGTTAATCCCTTTATAATTGTCTAAAACAGCTCACAGTGCGTTTAAAAGCCCCTTTAAAGGCTTTATGTGGATGTATTGAAATGTCGACGAGATGAAAACCCATAGGCTAACCATCTTAATATTGGCCTTTGTTTTATACGTATGTTTTTTTCTAAGAAAGCAGAAAAAAAATGTTGATAAAAACATTTGAAATATGTCCAGAGACGACGAACTGCTCGCTAATATGGTGTAAATAGAGCTAATAAAGCTATAACCTCTATAATTCGAAATCCCGATAATTCAAAATGTTTTGCATTTCCCTTAAAACTTCGAATTATCAGGGTCCAACTGTAAATAAATAAATAAATAAATAAATAGGCTGCACTTAGGTTGGACCAACTGTGCGGTCATATACATACAGGGCAACAATTGTTTTAAAATGTTTTTACATCCAAAACCATGCAGGCAGCCCTTTTCTGGAGACGAAAAATTCTTCTAACATTACACTTAGATGATGAATTCTAGACTGCTCTGCCGTACCGAAATACAGGCTTAATAATTGCATTGTAAATAAACGTCTGCAAACAAGTCTGGTAGTGACCAAAATACAAACGCTGTGCGAAAGAAGACAAGCGTCGCGTGGAAAAGTAAACACAAAGTCCTGGGGTGGGTACTCGGCCTGGAATATGCTAGGGATGTCCCGCCCAACCCCCAATGCCCTGACCCTATTCAAGACAGCAAAACCTTGGAACTTAAGACAAATAGCGAAAAACATTTACCCCGGCTCAAGACTGAATACTAAAATGCGCACCCTATACAAAGCACATATCCAACATATCGTTATTTTTGTTGGCAAAACACCAAGCATGACATTCGCCACTAAGCGATTGTTTATTGTTTAGTTTATTTTCATTCGGTCAAATATCGTTACCCTTCGCAAGACAATATATGTGCAAAAAGTGAACCCTGTTTAAGACAACTTGAATGAAATTGTATACCCTATCTAAGACAAGGACCTCAAAAACCATACCCTGGCGGGCGACACGTCCCTATATAGTAAATATATGGGAGTACACCCCCCCGGGCACAGCGTTGGTCCACTTCGTCCAACTTGTAACTGAAGGCATCTTTCGTTTTCTCTTTGTAAACAAGAGCACGGTATAAAAGATTCTTTCCACGTGTTCTTTATTTCTCAACAGTTTCTAACTCTTAAATTTTTTTAAAACTGTTGAGAACGCATTGTTGTAATATGGAAGTTGCTTATTCTTCAAATCTTCGTTATCATGGACTACGAGGATGTGAGGAGCTTGCGGAATAGGGAGAAGCTTGCGGAATAGGGAGAAGCTTGCGGAGGGAGAGGGGAGGTGAGCTTCTCGAGGGGGGGGGGAAGATCTTACAAAAATGGGAAATAGCTTGTTGAGGGGAATAGAAATTGTGAAGGAAGAATGGGGGAGTTGCGTAGGAGGAAGAGCTTGCCAAAGGGGGAAAGGATTTTGAGAGGGAATAGAGCTTTTGGAGGGGTTGGGTGCGAAAGAAGTTCGCAGAGAATGGAAAAGCTTGTCGAGGAGGAAAAGAGCTTGCCCAAAGGGGCGGGAAGAACTTGTTGAGGGAGGGGGGAAAGATTACAGAAAGAGGGAAAGCTTGTCAAGGGGAAAAGAGCTTGCCCAAGGGGCCGGGGGGGGCTTGTTGGGGGGGGGGAAATTAGTAGA
This sequence comes from Hydrozoanthus sils, assembly GCA_027575215.2. Classification (NCBI taxonomy): domain Eukaryota; kingdom Metazoa; phylum Cnidaria; class Anthozoa; order Zoantharia; family Hydrozoanthidae; genus Hydrozoanthus; species Hydrozoanthus sils. Next base: position 11 of record JAOBRD020512324.1, on the reverse strand, counting down.
AGAGGAAAACG
>JAOBRD020512214.1:0-16500 GCA_027575215.2 Hydrozoanthus sils | reverse complement strand
GACTGACAGGTGGTTATACCTGTACAGATTGTACCAACCCCCACTAACCCTGACTGACAGGTGGTTATACCTGTACAGATTGTACCAACCCCCACTAACCCTGACTGACAGGTGGTTATACCTGTACAAGCTGTTCCATTCCCCAACATTCCGGCTCGGCAAGTACAAAGATGAGACCCGTCCGTGTTTGTACACTCTGCACATTTATGGCACAAATGAGTCTGGGCCTTGCATTCATTTAAATCTGAAAAAAAATACATGTCATTTATCTGAAAGACAAGTGTAATATGACAAGCAGTTTTAATAAATAAGCATAATCGTGCATAAATTTCTGATTGCGTGGCTCGTATAGCCCTTACGGTTATTCCAAGCAATCATTACGTTCCCCTAATTTAACTAGCAAACATCATTGTAAACTTTCAAATATGAGGTAAATCAAGTGCAACTGTTGTTGTTATTTGTCGCATAATACAGTAGACGATTTTCTCTTGTTGGGTTAACTTTTGGGAAATATTTGATTTTCGTTGTTCACATGTTTGTGTTGTAATAGGCCGATATAAGAAAATTATCTGGATTCTCCTTAATCGTGCATAAGTTTACTGTAAAAGCAGTTAAAATATATTTACAATGTTAGTAAACCGCATCCGTACATCCCCTTATACGTACAAACGTGTACATACATCCATACAGACAGATAGACAGACTGATACACCGAGCAACACGGTAAGCAATGGCCATTCTTACCTTGACAGTTCTCCCCTTCGTAGAAGCCAAAGCACTCGCAGCTGTAGGAACTGCTGTTGATGGAGACACAGTTGCCGTTGTTCAAACAAGGAGTTGACAAACAAGGATTAGATTCTGTTAACAAAAGAAAGAGATATAGTTTTAGTTTGGTCCATAATCCTGTTCGATTTTCACTTTCAGCACATTGTTTGATAAATAGAGAATATTACATGGCCGCAGGGAGATACAAATTTTAACTTCGAGTGTTGAAATATATTTTTTCAACACTCGAAGATCGAAGCGGCCATGTCATATTCTCTATTTATCACATTCTTGGTTTATTGCAAAATCATTAACGAAGTAGATTGCCAAGTTGTTTCAACGGCGGGAAAAGTTTCATATCAATCTTACGTGATGACATGGAAATTGTGCCTTCTATTGGCTGTTTTTGTTATCACCACGTGTGATTGATATGGGTGGCTGATACGCTCTATATTATTTTCACCGATCTACTATGTAAATATCGAACTAAGTATGTGATAAAGTACCTAACTTCTCCTAAGATTGTTTTTATGTCGATAGCAGAGAAGTAACAGGTTTTGATTTTGTATGACTTTGTTAATCAACATTTTCTTGATAAACCCTTGATTTACAAAGTGAATCTTTCGCATAACTAAAAGCAGAACTACCTTATTGAAATAATCTAATCGCGTTTTGTTTGTTTCGTTATGGGGTAAAACGTTTCTACAGCAAATACTACGAGTCCCACAGTTCATAGAGCACACCGAGAACTTAAGCCATACTATTTTCAGTGCACTTAAAACAGAAAGTCTTTCACCTTTGATTGACCATAGTGACACAGTTCTCCAAACTGACTCTCCTGAGGGCGTCAGGTGAATTCCAAGACCCGAAGCTACAAAAAAAATAGAAATGAACTGCGGTTTGGCACCTTTTACGAGTGCAGCACAAAAGACACCATGGAGTTTGTTTAAAAGCCTAACTAAGCCCATTTTTCAACAAGTTTTTCCTATAAATTGTTCGAGCCTTTATCGATCTGAACACGCTTGTAACATACTTTATTTTGAAGTTAGCCTATACTGCTCCATATTACTATGCTCTTCAGTACGTCGAGCCGGGTCTACGTAAAATAGACTTCAATGGTTTCGGAAAAAAATAACAACCTATAACAAAAAAATACTATTCCCTTAATACTTCTAACTTTTTAGTAGGTCAATAATCGATTTTGAACTAACAAAAATACAGCTGAGTCGATAAAAGAAGTTGTACAAAAGTTCTAGCATAACATAAATTAACGTCAACTATCAATTTAATCCTTATAAAAAACTAAAGATTCTATCGTAACACATTACAGAGCGCCTCATCTCCCCATTTGTCATTGTTCGCAGCAACTTTGGTCAGCGGCGCTCGAGGCTCATGGGTCATTGCAAGTTCGTCTGTTTCCGGGATAAAAGGTATTTCGGTTGCCCAAATAGTCTCAGCCTTGTTCATGATCTTTTTCCATTCACTCACTGGTATACCTTCCCATTCTCTAAATCCAGGATCAGTGCTTCTCACGACGGTTTCACCAATGTTGCTGACTGCATAGATGACCTTAGCAATTGTATCAAATCCAAGAAGACTTTTGACTCTCCAGTACATCTCTGAAGCAAAACAATTATAAGAACTGTGGTTAAATTGAACAGCTATTTGTAGTTTATAGTGATGGTTTGTTATAGCTACAAAACTGTTTTAGACTCTCTTTATATTTCATTCAAGTTGTTATCTTTCAAAAATGTTTTTAAAAGGTGACCAAGTTACCGATTTGAAAAGTCTTAAAGTTTGCAAAATCGTTCGAGTTACAAAATTTTTGGCTACTTTAGAAACAATGTTTTGAACGGGTTTGTTCTTTAAAACAACAAAAAGTGAAACTATTCATAAGCCCGGCAGGTGCTCATTGAAACCGAGAGGGAAAATGCGGTTTAGAGAAAGCTACCGTAAGTAGTCCACGTTTTCCAAAGAATTACGATGGGATGTGACAATGATCCTACATTAAGTATAATTTTCACGATTCCTGGACAAGCAAGATGACAGTACCATGTAGTAATATATTTAAAATCAAATACTAGATTTAACAGTTTAAACAGTAGCTGACTACGTTTCGTTTGTGTCACACAAACTTCCTCAGGTTGAACGTGATCTGTCACGTATTCCACTTGACAGATCAAAAGAACGGTCAGCGAGACGGCGTGGTGCAGTTCTCAACAAATCACATTCGACCTGAGGAAGTCTTTCGGTCCGCTGGGGGTGCACTGATACTACTACGTTTACATCAACTAGTTGACTAATCTTAATAGTGACAGTACAGGCATGTGTAGACTGGTATCATTTTGGGAAGTTAAATGATAATGACGTTTCGGTTAGGCTCACAGCCCGAGACATTGGTATCTACTATTTTTCCACGGTGTATAGGTGAGTTTCAGTCATCGTTTTTAATGAGTCAACTTTTATTTGATTGGTAGTTTAAAACAAAGATTCCTTTGTTTAAGGGTCCGAAGGTGTTTAGATTTGAAAGGGTTTGTTTGTAAACATTACTACCTGAAATCCGCCTATAACTTGAAATATTTACCAGACTGTTTCTGTGGAAACGCCGAATCAGCGTCTCAACTTTATAGAAATGACACCACAATGGAACTCTAATTTCTCGAGCCTCTGGGATAGAAGAAAATTAGACTAGGAAATGGGACTTTGGAAAGTGGAGTGTTATTAAAGCGGAGGGGATTTTGCAGTACTTAGTAAGTTCTCTCTTTCCCAATCCTGACGTCCCCCATTCAATTCCCGGCCTTGTAGAGGGTTGAATATTTGGGTGACGCCATAGTTAACTTTATCTCTACCTTTTAAAGTGCCTATGACATGTATGACAATGTTCTATTACGTCAGCGGATATACCTTGCCAAATGAAGGACAGTGGTGAAAAAGTTTTGTCAAAATCTTTTATGGTTCTCGAGATATTAACACTTTATGTTTTCAACTGATGACGTCAGTTATTGGACAGACAAACTTTCATTATTTCAAAATCCGCTGTCAAACCATAACCTTTGAACTAATTTAAGCCAAACTTGGGCTGATAATGTATCTTGAGGTATTCTCCAAAATAGTTACTGATTTAAGTCCAAAGATTATGGATTAACAGCAGATTTTAAGAAAATGAAAATCTGCTTGTCCAACAACTGACGTTACCAGTTGCCAACAAAAATGTTAGCTATATCGAGAACCATAACAGATTTTGACAAAACTTTTTCACCGCTGTGCCACATTTAGAAAGACCTATCAACTGACGTAACAAAATATATCATGTCATTGGCACTTTAAAGAGATTGCAATGGCTTTATTGAGAAATCATGAATAAAGTGACACTTTAAATCAACCGAACTCGAAGAATACAAGTACAGATTACCACGAGGCTCCAGTATGCAGTGGTTTAAGAAACCCTGAACTCATACTTTGTGACAGTTCGAAATAATCGGCCCCCTACCTGTCCATTGTTGGTTCTGTCCTTTCACTATGTAACAGTTAGTCTTCCAAATTCTGTGGAAAACCATTCAAAGAAACAATTCATAATTAAAAGGAATCTGATAAGACTCAAAATAAAACACTACTTATCAGGTTCATTCAATCAAAACAAACTTGCATCATAGATGTTACCAGAAACTACAATTTGTGTCACAAACCTTGTGTTTTGTGCATTACAAATAATCAACATGTTGCTCGATGGTTCCAATAGAAAACCTCTTGGGAATGAGACAGGTTTGTCTGGCTTTGGCGTTTGATCTTTTGGAAATCCATACAGCTCGACTCTCAAGCAGATCTGATCCTCAAACTCCTTTGGTTTCAGTCGCAAATATCTCGTAGAGACTGGAGACAGCAAGTTGTGTGTTACAACAACGCGTCGAGCTGTGTTTCCTAGAAAATCCTGTCAAAGAAAGATTTGAGTTTTATCAGAAGTATGTTGACATACTTAAAATGGTTAAAACTATAAGGTGGTCTTGGGGCATTCTCTCCCGGAAAAGTTTGAAAATAAAATCGTTTGAGACTGATTGAAATGTAAAACAGGCTGGCAAACCAAATCTTAAATGCCTAGGTATTATTCACATTTTTGAACCGCAAAATAAATTTAGGAAAACATTGAGGATCATTGTTTTTTCAAATAGCTGGTCAAAAAAAAGTGGACTTTCGTCGTCGCCTATGGTGGTGGTTGAGGGAAGGGGTAGAGGGGGGTAGGGGAGTGCAATGGCACTCATTGCATTCCCCTCCCTACAGGCCTGTTGCTAATATAAAAGCAGCTTTGACCCTATTAACTATTTTCATCTGAGTTGCAGGATCGGTGTTCCTTGTCGGAATTTTGCTTTTGTTTTTAACTTTATTGAGAAAAAGGTGATGCACTTCATAAACATTTAGGTTTTCGTGTGTTCTTGCATGAGAACATTGGTCCCTAGCTCTCTGCATCCTACTGGTGGGACGTAAAAAGAACCCATGAGAGTTCTTGACAAGCATTTGGTCTGCAAATAAGGAGAGGAGGTGAAAGTGCTGCATGTCTTAACAACTGCAAACTTTTCAAAACGTGGATAGATTCACATCTTCTCGGATAAGAATGCTTAGCCTTAACCCCCACCTTTAAACATGAAAGAACCCACAACGTGTATATTGAAAAATTTTGGGTAATCAAATTATTGTGGTCCTCAACTTAGGGCCTTTCTGACGGAAAACTGCAGCTGAGCTGCTCACAGCGGAACTTGTACATCAAGTACAAACATTTTGCTTAAAGTCCTGCTTGTGGTTCTAGCATAACACACTCCTTCACCAGACCTGTAACTGGTCATCGTTTTAGAAAGCGTGTCGTGCTTTTTCACTGAGAAAATTTTTTGCTACGTTTGAAAAAAACCTATTGCGATGCCTATCTGTAGGATTAGTGGGTGAGTGAAACTGGAATTGACTGAAATGGCGAGAAAGTGAGAAAATGGGCGAAATTTGGGTGAACATTATACAGATAAACAAAACATCAAGTGAAACAATGACAGCCTAAAAGAATTTAAGCTTAACTTCATAGTGAAAATAGTCAACGGCGTAATATATGTTGGGTCCCAATTGATCAAAATCCGGTTAGTTTTAAGACTAGTACTGGTTTGAGGAATTGTTCAAACAGTTATACTTTTGAAATGACAAGTTTGCTTTGATTACAAACTCTGCTCAGAATTTTAAACAATACAAACATATTAACCACAAGTTTCCAGGCCAAATTAGTTAACACGAGCGTGGGTCAAAACCTTAACCTTGGGTTAGGGTTAACCAGTCTTTGAACAACCAAGCTTGAGTTTTAGTTGCTCGATACTATAGTACAGCGAAATTCTTTAAGCAGTAAAGTCCTTCCTCGTGTACTGTTCATTTCACGTTACCTTAACTACTGTGTTCTCCTTATACTCCTCCCATGAGCTGCCTAGCTCACTCTTGGCCAAGTTAAACGAGAGAACTCTTGCTCCGCAATCGCAGTTTTTACCTTGGATATCAAGCTAAATAAATGGCATTATCAAACCAGTGAAATGTTTCTTACTTCAGCTAGAATTAGTAGTGTTTAGCAAGTTGTCCGCGTTATTGTTGTTCTTGTCTAAATGTCTTTCAGTCTGCCTGTCTGAATTTTTATCTGTTGTGTCCACAGACTTACCACACAGACGTGACTTGTATGCTGTATTCAATGATTTCTGTTAACTGAAATACATTGGCGAACAAAAAGTATTACTTTAATTTAGAGTTGTCAATCTTAGCGGGGGGTTTTTAGGGGAAAAAAAGAGGGAGCGAAACAGAGAAAGAAAAAAACGGGGAAAAGAGCGTAGTTTATGACCAATTTTCTCCGTGGATACTTGAGGCACGGCTCTAAAATTATGGCAGTGATTAATGTATCATGTGCTTGGTTGAGCTGTGTTCAAGTTTTGCTCGTTGTTAAAGCGAGTCGCTGTAGAGGATGAGTTTGAATGAAGGTGACAGGCGGTTCGTGCTGTCAACTTGCCCTCGGTAAGTAGTATACCCACCTGTCTGATGCACAGTTGATCATTCAGAAAAAGGTTGCGGCTGTAGGTTTTGCCAAAATGCATTGCGAACCTAACACCGCTAAAAGAAGCTCAGCAAAGGTTGTAACTGGTAAAACTTTCTTGTACTAACTTGTGTGTGCCAAATTTGAGTTTTACACTTTTTCTCTTTGGGTTTTATGAGTAGTTTTAGACGTTCATGCGCTAGGAATTATGGGTAAATATACAAGTTGCCATCTAACGCGTGTTTGTGGATTGTCTTCTTCTACACTTTAATTTTGTTTGTTCTAGCGCATGCCCAAAGAAAAGCCCTCCTTACCTTTGTAACAGTGAATACTGATTGTAGATCGATTTGGAAATACTGAAGCTGATCGTTGACGCCTGCGCACCAACCATCTCCGATGTTAAGTCTCCCAGATGAGGGCGAGTGAGCTGATTGGGAGGATGAAGCTGAAAGCTGTCCATCCTGAATGACACGTGATTCCATTCCCAGGCCTTTTGCTAGCTCGCGTTCTTGTTCCTCTGTTAACATAGGCGTCGAGCTATAAGATCTTAGCTAGTTGTCTGCACTTTGGATGAGCTCTTGCACTTAACACTGTCACTCATATCGATTTGCAAAACGTCACCAAATCTGATTAACTTAAATTTACATCAAAATTAAGCAGCGTTGCCGATTGATTTTATAAATGACTCAATGATTGGTCTGTCGTGCTGGAATTGTACAGCTTTTTCAACCGCGGTACCAGTAAGATCAACATTTTTTCTTTTTGCTTTTGTGAATGTTTTGCTGTACTGTACACCAAATCCAAGTCGCAGTTTTGTACCACGAAAATCAATGGTTGGAACGGGGAATTAAGGAGGCAATTTACATCCGTGTTCACAGGCCTGATTTGAACAAGGACACAGGCAGATACTTGCTCCCCCACATCTGGGACAATCTGCTGCGGTCACGGGTTTGTAAAGCCCGTGACCGCTAACATCTCAAGAATTCTCACTTAGCGTGAACAAGGCTCCGCGAAGGAGTCGAAAGCTTGCTATTGCTTTCAAATATTATTGTACTGTGCATTTAAAAGTTAAAGCTTTGAAATAAATTTATTTTTGTGTTATTTTCTTGGAAAAACCAGTTGTACAAATGCCGAACATTCCAGACAACAGCAGCAGCAGAATTTAATAGCCCTTCCGACAAAATCTTTTGTAGATTATTAAGTTTTTACCCGCGAGTATTGCGTTTCTGTCGTTCTGATTGGTTCGCTCAATACCAGTTGTCAGCCCATATACCGAATTGACCATAATCAATAAATCGATACGGTTTAAAAAAACTTAAAATTTAATTGAACAATTATTCCGTTTGCACTTGTTGAATATGAGATGATTTATAGTCAGCTGGGCACTACGTGACTTTTTGGCCATTTGCCATCTCACATCCAACGCGTGCTATTGGAATTATTATTAATTATAACACATCAGAGAAATTAAAGATTTCCCTTAACCAGAGAGTAAATCTAGTTTTTCATTAATTATTTTCGTTGGGTAGTCGCTATTTTATCATACAAGTTGTTCACTTTCAAATTTTCGAGTATCAGATATTTTATTCTTTTTATTACTTTTAAGTAACGTTCCGTGTAAGAACTAGAGAGGTCAATCGCAATGCCGCGGAATACAGAAAGGTGCTAGTTGCAGTATTGTTTAACTGTTGATCTGATTGGCTAAATTTTAATAATGAACAATATCTTGATAAGTAAGCTGATGTGTTTCTTTCCAGTCCGCTCATTTGTTCCTTTCTAATTGAAACATTTCTGTTTTTAAAATTTAAAAAAAATTCTATTTGGGGAACATTGAAAATAAAAAATTTTTCTTCGCTTTTGTTTTGGAGTTCTACGATTGGCTTAAGTATTATAGCACAAAAGAAACATTGCTTTAAAATAGAATTTCAATGATTTTTATTTTAAAACTTTGTTGTATACTGGTCGATGTATTCTGAGTATGAAAATTTAAACATTCTGGTGTGGGGAAAGCGAAATGCGGCAGAACAATGGGAGGTTCTCTCGTTCTTACACGGACCATTACTTAACTTAATTAATTAGTTGTTCTGAAAGTTTAGCCCAGTTGGCTAGGCGCCAGTCTCTTGTACGGGAGGCCCGAGTTCGGTTCCCGGTCACTCAGGGTCTTAAAATAACTGAAGAGAAGATGTTGCTACCTTTGCTCTATCATCTACAAATGGTTAGACCTTCGCGTCTTCTTGGATAAGGACGTTAAACCGTAGGCCCTTGGAGTCCAGTAATTGGGTTGTAAAACCTGTTGGATTTTTCGACTACCCAAGAGTACGTAGTAAAGCTAAATAAAAAATTTAAAAACATATATATTGTTGTTACTAATGTTGTTAACATCATTAGTATTATTAACGGAAACGATGATCAACTAACCTGCTATGCAGCCATACAACTCTAGTCTCAGATGCGGATTCACAAGCCAAGTGATAGGAACAATTCTTACGAATCGTGCTTTAATGGCAGGGTTAATCACTTGTGTCTTCACAAAACCTGTTCGCTGGTACTTGCGAGTTGCATCATACACCTTCAAATAAAAACGCAAACTTGTTTGTACAATATAACATTTTAAGTAAAGGTCTGTGTAAGAACTCAGCAACCTCCCATTGTCCTGGGGTGCTCCGCTTGTCCCAAACCAGAATGTATAAATTTTCACACTGAAAATACGTCAACCTGTGTACAACATAGTTTTAAGTAAAAAGCAATGAAATTTCATATCAAAAGCAATGTTTCGTAGGTCATAGGACTCCAAAACAAAAATAAAGAAAACATTTTTGGATTCAATGTTCCCAACATGGAATTTTTCTTAAATCTTAAAACGAAACGTTTAAACTAGAAAGGTTTGAATGAGTGAACTTGATAGAAATGAATTAACTTATTTATGAAGTTATGGTCCATTTTTTTGGTTTAACCAATCACATTAACGATCTAAAAATACCGCAATTAGAACTTTTCTTCATTCCACTGCCGTCGAGGCAAAGACCTTATCCCTTTGCTAACTCCTCCGCTATATACTGAGTGTTTCCTAGCAAAGAATAATTGTATAATAAAACACTAACGGTTGTGCGACCCTTCTTCATGTATGGAGTCCATTTTAGTCCATCCATGCTGTACAGTAACTTATACTTTCTGACACCATATGCTGTTGGGTTTTCTGTATGTATCTGAAAATAAAACAAGAGCAATGAGTGCAAAACACGCCACCAGAGTTCCGCTCGGTAACTCCCAGCTATAAAGGACGGGCGGCATTGTGGGCCGGCAGTACAATGTTTGGTGAATTACAGCACATCTTTACTAGGATTTATTTTAAGAACAAGAGAATAAAAAGACAGTTAACATAAAAGTCTAGACCCTGCTTTGCTGCACAAAACAACTTGATAACACCGTATTGTACGCAGTTGTCGTCAAACATTGCCTCAACCTCTTCCCAGGACCTCTCTAACCCGGAAACCCAGGAGAGGCCCAGGGACGAGGTCGCCATTGGCTTCAGCATCAACGACACCTGCGACTAGGCTTCCTACAACAAGGCAGCCAAGTCAGTTAGATTCAATGAAATTGGTTATTTTTTCATATTGGTAACTTTTTAATAAAATTCCTGTTTTATAAACATAAACGCAATATAAACGGAGTTCGTCTTTCTGTATTTATGATAATAGTAATAGAAATAGGAATTATTATCATTATTTTTATTGTTATTTTCATCATTATCACTATTTTTTTATTTTAACGTTATTGTTAATAACGTTATCTTTATCATTATTATTATAATTGATGTTATTATTTTCTATTATTATTCCATCTTAAACTAAAGGTACAGCTATTCGATGCAACACTGCATGCATAGTTACGCGTGACTGAAACCTTTTCGTTTAGCCATCTTTGAAATCGTTGCTTGCAATGTTGCAGGAGAAGGATCAATTTCAAAGGTGGCTACACGGTGCAATCCTTCCATTGCGTGCAACAATGCATGTGTATAATCTTGCACCGTGTAGCCATGCACATCTGTCATTTTTGATAGTTCGGACTAACAAGCTCAATTCGGTAAGCTTTTTTCAATTGTAGCTGAATATAGTTGTTTCCATTTGCTCTATTTCCCTCAGATAAGGTCCAAAAATAGCCTCTATCGTTCCCGTATCGACCAAGCGTTTTTTTCCCAGGCGCCCCGTTGCTTGGGCACGCTGATGGCACAACTTGACTCTCTCCAATACGACTATCAATGAGACCAAGGGAATCGAAACTTGTGCAACCTAGAGAAAAACCGGTATGATCAAAGGAAAGATCAGTACTTTTTGGCTTCTTGAAGTCGGCAAAGGTGACAGCGCTGGAGGTAACAACGAAAATAGAAAGGCCATCGAGTCTAACAAGGAACATATCTTGGCAGTTTCAGGAACTGGGTTAAATACTTAAGTCTAAACAATCATTGTTGTCTGAAGTGTGTAAACCCTGTGTGCAACAAGTAGAAAGAGTTTTAAATTTTAAGTTTTAAAATGTCGCTGCTGCTGATTCTGTGTTCATATGAACTGTGGAATTCTTGTCAATCTATCTATTGTTTTGTTAATCTTACTAATGTATTCAAAGATCAAGTGACTCACGTGGAATGTACCATGCTAAAGGCACATTAATGAAAGATTCGTGTTTCTCCATACAGGTGCTGCCAGTGGTGAATCCCAAAGTGAAGTGTGTGGTATCAACGAGTTCTGTACTGACATTAAATTCTGGTTGCGCCACCAAATTAACCTTGACACTCAAGTCGATAAACTGTCCTTTCGAAAATGTAGAGTACTATAAAGAAACGATATGAAACTGATCAGGGTATAAGATTAATCTATTTCCACATTTCCTCTGTTAACTTGCTGTCCAGTCGGTCTTTAAAAAATCTAAACTGCTTGCGTGTGCGAACAGCCGGACGTGAAAAGAATTTGAATGAGACGGAGGGTTTGAAAAGGGTTTGGGTGAAGGGACAAAATGGAGAGGAGTGAAGAAGATTGAGAAATGCGGATTTAAAGAGTATATATCGGAATCATGGAACTTAGAGTGTTAGAAAGTACGTCAAAAAAGAAGAAAAATGTCCTTTATTTAATTAAAATTACTCTTTTGGTTGCCGAGATATTAAGGTTTTTCAAATATGCAAATTAGATAGGTTGGAGTGAAAGGATTGTACGGAGAGGGTTGGAGTGAGGAGATGTGGGTGGAAGGGTTCTGATGAAAGGAATAGATAGAGAGAAAGGGAGGGTTGGGGTGAAGAGAGGTGGGTGAAGGGTTAGGATGTAAGGAATGGATAGAGAGGGAGAGAGATAAGAGATGCTGCAAATTTAACTCCCAAAAAGTATGTACTTTCTTAGTAACTAGACAAAAACATTAACTTCATAAAATACCTTGAACAACAGATACTTCGTTTTCGAGGATACCTCATATGGAACAAGCGTCCCCTGTTTGGTCTGGTGTGACAAAACGTTCATATAATACGGAAGATACATTTTTATTTGTAATTCTGTGGCAATAAGAGTAGTGGCTTCTGTGTGGCTGCATTGTATTGAGTATTCCACGTCATGCCTGTAGAAGAGGGGAAAGGCCTTAAGCCAGGCCATTAGATTTTGAAAGTTTGTAAAATACAAAAGTCATAGCACAGTCAAGGTGAATTTATATTTTATTTTTATATAAGGCCCGTAGAAGAAATTCCAAATTTTTCTTCATGAAAGGTCTTAAAGAAAATATTTGCCTATCATTTTAATGATAGGGACCCTTTTGAAAATATGCAGACCTGTTTTGAGCCATCAAGCCTGCCAAAACTCTTTAAACTAGAATACAATTTTAACAAAGCTAACTTTTTAAAGCTAGAATTCGCTAACATAAGGTTTTTCTAAGTTCTGTAGCCCAAAATAGTAAAATGCTCTCACTCTTTTTATATATTTAAGCCTTTAAAGATGTGCCGTATACTCAGAAATAACCAACAAAAAACATTACAAACTACTATTTAAACTCTTATATTGACTTCAACGAACAACACGGAAGTATCATTTTTGTATAGATAACACATTTTGCTACTTGTTAGTTAGTTTCAATCACAATTTTCATTATTAATATTGCTTTTGTCTAATCTTGTTGGCTCCCTGTTCCGTTGGTAACGATCTATGTAACGGAGATTATTTAACTCAATTGGGAAAACTTATAAACCGTTTTTTAACTATTTTCAGTACAAAACTTATTTATCCTCGTTCAATTGGGTGATGTAAACCATTACACGAAAACTAAAAGTAACGGGAATGTAGAAGCTGGGATATGTGACATTTTGTTCATACCATTTGCATAATATATAACCCAAATACAGAACTTTCTTGAATAGCCCACACAAGTTGTTCGTAAATGGCATATTTTATTGGATAAATGCATTATCAAAATATATTTTAAAATAACATAAGAAGAAGATTGGATCCAAATATCTGATTGAAATTCAGAATGGCTTTTCGGTAGGTAACAGAAATGGTAACGGAAGTTACTGACTGAGGTCGGCTGTAATTGAGATTCTTGTCCGCACGACGTTTGGAAAAAAGGTTCTCGATCATGGCAACAGTCTCACTATGTAACTTTTGTTGCCGTTGTGTTTCCCACATGGGAACAGAGGCTCGAATATGGCCAAAATTGAGTTAAAGTATATCAAAGCTTCATCTGCTGGAGTAGACCACTTTAGAAAACCAACTTGCTTTACCACTGATTACATGAAGGTTATTTAAGAATCGTCATCTAAAGGCTTCTCGTTTTGAAAGTCCCAGTTACTTTTTTTAACTAAAAGTAACTAATATTTGGATACTCCGTAACCACCTGGTAACGGAAGTTATGGTAACGGTCGGTAACGGAAGTTACTATTTGGATGATAAACATTTAGTGTTTTTACAAAATAGGTTGAAATTGAAAGATTTATGCTCAGTCGCAATTTATTATAAGGGTATCTTCAAATTATCAACAAATGGTCGATCTGCTAGCTGCACTGTTTTGCAGAGAAAATAAGGCAACGGAGGTTGCGCTCAGATTACCCATAACCCTCCAGCTCTTCTACATTTAGAGTAAGGCTCCAATGTCCGACCTCAATACACCAGCGGTATTAATCGATTCCTCAAAAAAGCAAGAAAATTTTGCCAAGGTAATAGACCCGAGGCTTTATTTTCATTCATTTAGACTTGTTCAGTTAATTGGGTAACGGAGGTCACGAAAAGTTTGAGGACGACCTTGTTAAAATCGTTTAATCGAGCCTGTTCATCAGAAATCAAAAACGAAACCATCTTTTTGACTTGTATTAAGCGTACTTTATTTCGAATAACGTCAAAAGAGAGGAACGTTTGTTTCTAATGAGTTATAAGCAAGATTTCATAGCTATATCGAGTGTGGACAACACCATTTTGGGCAACTGAGGCAACTTGACGCAAAAATATACAAACTGAAGTAAGCCCTTGAAACCATTTCATCTAGAATTTAGCTGCAGCATCTTAGTTTTTAACGTATAAATGGCTTGAAGACACTTGTAAATGGTTTTGGCCTGCTTTAACAAGAAGCACTCGAACAGCGGAATTATTCCAAAGAAATGACTTCAGGAGGGATGAAGCAGTAGCTTAAGGCAACGCTGACGAGCTCACCAGAAAGAAAGGCCTTTTCTAACCTTAAGAGGTTAGAAAAGAAGCCTTGACGAGACAAAATTGGCAGCATTTCTAAGCTTTTAAAAAGCATCTAACGTTATTGTTTTAGACGAAATTCTTGTTACATTTACTCATCCTGATGGCCTGCAGCGACGCCCAGTGGCTTACACGTGCGGGCGTGTGTTGGAGATCTCTTGCACACACGCTAATTACTGCGAATTTATAGAGGAATTCATATTCATAATGTATTAAATGCAGGCTCATGGGAAATGAGTATTATTTAGAACTGCCTCGCTGGTTGCTGCATTTGTTAGTTTCACTAGTCTGTTGAAGAACTGCATGGAGAGTTTACCTCAACATTTTTAGAGTAAAACATCATTGTTTCGTTGAACATTTCAATGAATGTTTTGTTGCTGGCATACGTAAGCGTTGGTTTTGTTGCATAACTGCAGTTTTGTTAGATTGTGTTTGAGAAATGGAACAATATGAAAAAGACTGAACCCTGAATAGTATGGTCATTTGCAAAAAAACACTTTTTAGATTTTACAGTTCACTTTACATTATAGTTCGTGTTTATATCTGAGAAGTTCATGCTTATATCTGAGAACAGTTTGAATAACTTTTAGATGAAAAATCGCAGCTCAGATTTTACATCGAGTCTAAATCCAGATGTTTCAAAGAAAGGACCTACATTCAAAAATATAGAATTGAAGTCAGTGTGGCCATGAGAAAATGTTTCAGTTGCAATTCTTATAGTTCAAAGAAGATTCAATAACTTAAGAACTCAGAATATTGCTTTGAGATTATGTCTAATTCAAGATAATAGTTAACACAAAACAAGTGCAAGCCTTTGAAAGTAGAGATTTGAAATCTTTAAAATAAACATGTTGATACTTTTGCAGCTGCTGTTTAATTTATTGATCTCTCTACTGTCAGTAAGGTATGAACAAAGGAAAAGGGTACCCTTCCAGTTCTATTTATTTCGCCCTTCTTTTTAATTTGTGTTGGTTTGCAGTACAGTAAACATCCGCATAAAAGAACACATGTTTTGGGGATTCAGGCTGATCTTGTTCTTATTTATCGTTTTTTTTTTGACAAATTAATCTGAAAGTGTTCTTAAGGTGTTCTTAAAATTGCTTCTAAAATTTAAATCAAAAAAAGCCAGAAGGTAACATTTATATGGCTATACAATTATATTTAGCAAATTCAAAAAGCAGTGTGCCCTGAAAATTCCTATAAGTTCAGTGTAACAATGGTCTTTGAAGTTTTTAAAAATAAATAGTATCTAAAGTCTCAATAATTCATGCCATGCAGCTTTTTATATACAAACAATTTTTATTTTTAAGGCTGATTGTGTCCTTGTATTTCAGCCCGAGTGTTCTTAATTCACTTTTATTGCATTTATGGTTAGTACTATATTTATGGTTTTTTAAATTTCTTTTAGTAAAAACATGAAATCTCAAAAACGTTTTCTGGTCAAAGGTTTTTCAAAAAACTCAAGCTTTCGGTTGTCATGCTACAACCTTTGACAAAAGTTATAAAATCTTAGAAATATTCTCTGTTTGTAGATTTTTTAAAGAAACCCAAGCTTTCAGGTCAAAACTGAAATCGAGTTTAAATTTTCATTGGTAGAGTTGTGTATACAGTTTCTACAACTCGCGGTCTTGCAACCATTACACCAGAAGTTTTTACTCTCACAGCGCCGGAATTAATAGCTGAGCTTGTGAAAGCAAAATTGTACAAACTTAAATCGCTTACCCTGCAATAATTAGCCCAGTGGTAACAAGCTTGACTTCCAAATCTAACACGAGAGATCTAGAAGATAGCGTTATCTGAAAACATAAAGTAAAATAAGTTATTAGAAGAGCAAAACATGTGTGCCTCTGTTTCTCTGTTTCGTTTTCTTGTTGTACTGTATCGGAATATAATATGATATAATGTAATGTAGTGTAATGTAATGTAATGTAATGTAATGTAATGTAATGTAATGTAATGTAATGTAATGTAATGTAATGTAATGTAATG
>JAOBRD020512105.1:1790-17084 GCA_027575215.2 Hydrozoanthus sils | reverse complement strand
CATACATGAATATATTTTTTGAAGGTAATATGTTTTTTTATTTTTTTTTTTCATTTAAGAATATGATGTACATGTGAAGGAAAGTATTACATCTTTCTTGAATAATGAAAGCTCTGAACAGAACCAAGGCTTGAGGTATGGGTTCAAATCAAACAAGTCCAAAGTGTGAAGTAAATATTGGGTATAATATTTATTTTTTCATTTATTAGCTTTGCATATAATTATAAAAGAAAGAAATAATTAGACATATGTGCACACTTAAATTGAATATATATATTACGTACAAATTTAAATGAAAGAAAAGAAACAAAAAAAAGCATAAAAAATCTGGCAGTGCTACCACAACAGCATTGAGTCAATTACTGTGACCACTTTTAATGATTAGGACATCTTAAGATATTAACAAGTGGCTCACATTATGGGGGATGCATTAATTTTTAAAAATTAAAATATTTAGACTTCCTATTAGTCCTTTTTACTCTTGTATACAGTTATGATGTTTTTTAAAATATTCAGTAAACTGAAAAATGTTATTTCTAAAATAACATATAATACTGCAACCATTATAATTATTGAAATCTGTTGTTTAGAATAAAGTACATATAAGTCCTTATCTAAAGTGATTGTAGGTTTTGTTTTGTAACTGATTTTTAAAAAGGCACTTTGACATTATCTTGGTGATTTGCAATCTGAGTTAAACCTGACCCTTTATTTTAAAATAGCTAGTAGGAATATTCCTGTCAGTGACAGCTAGAGCTTCTATACAAAAGCTTAATTCATCAGTCATCTAGATAATTGGTAATTGTAATAATTTATTTATATTTTGAAATTGATTTAATTTAACTGTAAAAATCTAGCTATCACTACTGTTTTGTTTACATTGAGTGAACTACATTTATTCAATTATATTATTTAGACAAGTGCTTAGAAAACCTTTAGTGTCTCATAATCCTGTTTGTTATTTTACTTTCTGTTTCAGACAATTGCTTGTGATGTGTGTTGGTGTCGGCTGTCTCAAGTTCTTTATCCAGCACAACTGGACAGGTCCACCAACAAGTCAAAGCATGAGTTCTATTTTACCTGCCTCCCTCAGAGAGGACAATGAGGTATATACATACATCAAGTACCTTCAGTATGGTCATGGTGGTGGTCACAGTTGAGGTTGCTGTGTTACTATTCAGTTGTGGTCATGGTCATGGTTGTTAAATGAATATGCATATAGTTGTGGTTGTGGCTGTCATTTAATTTGATAAATTTATAACTGTCATATTTCTAAGTTATGATCAGACAGAATTAGTTGTTTAAAAAGTTGTTATTGATAAATTAGATAAACTATTAAACAAATATTTACCTCTCTTTTTCAGCTCAAGAAGCTTCAAAACCTTGCCTTTGAAAAGCTATGTGTTGATGGGGAGGTACAGCTGTATCACATTTGAGTGCAGTTATTATAACTGAGTGTTCTATGTGTTGTATGAGGGGCACCACTTACATATTTTGATGATGGGGGTTGGGGTGGGGGAGGGAGTGGAGCACGCCTAGGAATCCAAATCCAAATGAACTGCCATAGTTTGGTTTGTCACTAACTACTAGTAAGAAGAAGTAATTCGCCAACAAATACAAACCCCTTACATTGAGAATGACTGTGAGTGATATCAATTGCAAGCTCAGCAAAAAGGGACACTTGACATGTGGTGGGGCCCCATATTGCCAATGCAAAATTTTGCCAAGTTAAATATTAAGTCAAAAGGAAAGGAGCAAGTTTTGCGACAATCACCAACAGCTGCTTAGTTGAACTTAATGCCTCTTTTGACACAAAAAATACTGAGCCTGATTTGAAGTACAAAATAGTTGGCTTCATTCTAAAGGCTGTGGTTCATGACATCAATGCAATATCATTATTGTTACTTACAGTAGTACATAATTTTTTAACCCCAAGGCCAAGAAAACTTGAAGTGAAAATGAGACCCCCTATCTAGCCTCTCCCCCCTTCCAGCTTAAATATGGACATGAGTTGTTTTGCATCCTTTAGCCAGAATTAAACTTTACCTGTTACAACCTTCAAACAACAAATAATTCTAAGCAGTGAAATGAATCCCAGATTGGTTCAGTTGATTGCTTCAACTGCACATTACATACTAACCTGTGATGAACCAAAATCAGTATAAGTTAGTGTTAATGAGGTTTACCATCTTTTTGTTAAGAAGCTAATTTTTTTCAAACACTGTCAAATAGATAAGGAATATTATTTCTGCTCAACTGATTCATTATCAGTAATGTTAATTAGTTTTTATTGAAAACCAATTGGACCTGTACTATTAACCAATGTCTTACATTGGTATCTATAATTTCAGAGTATATATGACCTCACAGAAGCTCCACTTTATTTGCTGATAAGTTGGACAATTCTAGTAGAGTGCAGAACTCTATTCAGCTTGTGCCAAGTAAGTGTTTTTAAATATAACATTCAATTGCCATTATATTGTGCTATAATTTTACACCAATAAAATTTGATATTTATGTACAGTAAGTTTTTTAAGTAGATACGTAAAGTTATCAAAATAATTATTTTGTACTATTTGACATAAATCATGCTCCAGCATTAAGCTAAAAACAGATTTTGACTTTAATAGTATTTATAGTCGTGCACAGATATCTCACACTGATTTCAGTTTGAAATTACAAGTACGTACATAAAAGAAAGTAACAAGTTTTGGAACCCAGTTGGTATGGTCCACAAGTACATGTAGGTGTAAAAGTGTGACCATTTGCCTGGCATACTATTGTATGAAAATGCATTTCTTTTTCTCAATTAATTTTTAAACAATGAATGAAAGTCCAACAGGTAAATGTCATTATCCTAATAGTCTCTGGCATAGTTTGCCAGCCCCTTAGCTGAACTACAGTACACCTCATTTTTTGTCCACAATTAACACTAAGATGGTAGGCTGGTTTAACAACTACTTTAAACAGAATGGGTGTAAAAGTTAAAGCTGTTGTGTTGTTGCAGTTAATCAACTTGTGGAATCTCAGATGTCTTTCAGTTCAGCAACAGTTGCTGTCACATCATTCTGACAGAATAAAGACTGGTATCTTTCAAAGTATGGAAAAATGTAAGTTTTCTGTTTCACCAGCATCATGTATGAATAATTATGTATGTAGCTGTACTTCAAATTCAGCGAAGACAAGACTTGACATTTCAAGAGTTATTGAAAGATCATAATCGCCAGATATATTTTTAATCATAATTTTGGTGTCAGTATTATTAGGCTTAAACATGCAGCCATACATTCAAACCTCGATAAGAACTTACATCTTTTCATTTTATGATCACAAAGTCGTAAGAAACCTTATATGTTAATTACAAAACTAGTTACAATTTGTGCAACTAGAATCACTGAAAAGCCAATTGACGTCACCATGATTAACTCCTGCTGTGATAGGCTCACTTCCAGAAACCTGTACTGTGATTGGCTCACTCCCAAAAACCTGTACTGTGATTGGCTCACACATTTTTCTAATTGTTACAAAATATTGCAATACCTTGCAATTGAGAGTTTGTCTTATACATGAATGACTGACTCATTTGCAAAAAAATATTGTGCAAAAACTTGTCGATATGTGTACACTCACTCATTGCTCTGATGATCAAATGACTATAGTTAAATACTAATAAATTGTAATTCACTCCCAATGGCAAATTTCTGGACATTTGATGAAAATTCTTCATTTATTTCCTAGAAATAGTGACTTTGTGATTTTTAAAAACCACAATAAACTGACTTTCTAAAATTTTTGTACCAGATATGGATTATGTTTTCCATTTTTCGTTATAATTTTAAAAATTTAGATTTAAAAATTTTATTCAATTATTGTTTTATTGGCAGTTGAAAGCAGCACGGACTTGCTCTCAGAAAAAGAAAACAGGTCAGCTGTGGTAGAATATATGTTTGTTCTGTAAATTGTTTTACTTAATATTAACATAATTTTCCATAGCTCAGCATGCTGTAAGTATATGTGTTTAGAAAACCCATTGGTCTTAGCTTTCTCCATCCAAAGCTGCTCAGCCAAATTTTGTATAAATGTATTTGTCAAAAAGTCTGTTTAGAGTCGGCGGCACAGTGGTGGAGCACTTAGCATGTTCAACTTGTAATCCTAGAGTGGCAAGTTCAAGCTAGAGCAAAAGCTAGAACATAGTCTGCATATGCAGGTCCCTCCCCAACCCCTGCCTTTCATTTTTTTTGCTCTCTCCCTAATTTTTGCGCGACCAAAAAAGAAAATCTCACCAAAACTCAATGAAAACGTTTGCTATACAGACTATATTAGCTAGAACCCGCCACCATTGACCTTCGATAAAAGTAAAAGTAAAATAATGTCTGGATAAGTTTTCAGGCCACCACAGCCTCAATGCTCATTTAATTATTAAAGTGCTACTAGTGTGGAAATCCAAGATCCTCGGTTTATTTTTTGTAGAATGGTGAAGTAGAGATATAAGATAAACATTTTGCCGAACCTTCGAGGTCAAAAACGTTGAAGTGTGTTTTTTCGAAGCCTTACGCTGGTGTTTTTTTGCCGACGATTAATCGAGAGCAAATCACCTGCATCATGCTGGGCTGAGCGCAGACAATGGATATGACGTCACTGACTCAACCCATGCCGCTCTCAAACTAACTGCAGTGTAAACAGAGAGGCCAAATGGATTTCTTTCATTGTTTTATAACTATAGCATTATTTTTTGGGTGTGTTTTGCCTATGGTTGGCAATATGTACATTGTTTTGGTTGTCCCGAGTTGAGTCATTGATGTCCTATGGCGACTCGCAACTCTGTAATGGCAGACGGATTTCTTGCTCATCTCATTGGGGTAATAAAGACACTCGCAGAGAGCTCTCGTTCCCAGTATATTATTGTACAAGTGTTAATTCCCCTTCTAATCAGTAAGATTGGCAAAGAAAATATTGAAATTTAAGGTTCATGTCGGTCTTTGCACTATTAGCACTTTACGTTTGTACTCAAATCTTAGGTTTATTCTTAATGTTTATACTTTTTTGAGTATGTTCTTGTTAAATTTGTGTGTTTGTTTTAACTAGGAGTTTAGCATGTGAGTTGCATCTGGAGCTAGGCTATCTGTCTTTGTTCTACTACGAGTTTGCAAGAGCAAAGGTAAGATCGTTTTGAGAACAATTTTGATAAACTAACCCGGGTTTATGTCAGTAATAAAAATGTTAACAACTCATGGGCAATGCAAGCAAAAAATTATTGAGGGGAGGGGGGTGCACAGTGGACATTGTAATAGTTTGTTACAAAATCTGAAACTTTTATTCAAAAGTTGCTGTTATTAGCCAAAAAATTCTTGGGGGGGGGGATGGGCTGGCACCCCCAACCAAATTATTGGGGAGGGGGGAGCGGCGCTCCCGGCCCCCCGGTTCCGCCGCCCATAAAACTGTGGTAAATGTAACGGTATGAAGAAAATTACAGTGACGTTAAGAATAATGGTAATAGTGTAGCGTGAGCGAGGACGACAGCAAGATAAGCCGTTGTGATTTACAACACCAAAGATGGTAAAGACAGATAATAGTAACAGCTATGACAACTACTAAAATACTAGCAGTGTCGACCAAAGTATAAACAGTAATAGTTGTAAAAGCCCTGTTGTGATACTGTAGCAGTATATTGTGTGGCTCAAGCACAGTGGAAATTATTTAAAATGAGCCGGAAACTTGGTCCATTAATTTGTTGTAAAGAATTCCGGGATCTGAGCAATCTACCTGTGTGCAATTAGGGAGTTTAAGATATGAGTATGCCAACGCGGACCAATTAGTTATCAATATCTATAACTTCTTCTTACATAAAAGCCGCCACGCACTTGACGATTTTTTGTCTGAAGGACCCCGAGCTTTTGTCTGATATAAATCTGATTTGATCGTAGCCCACCACACACTAACCGATTTTTTTCGGGAGAACTATCAGTCCAGTGCCCAAGCCACGTTCAACCAACTATTTTCCACTTGTCACATGCTTGCGGTTTCGCTTCCCATTGGCTGATGTGCAAAATACTGTTCAGACAAAATATCGGTCACTGCCGCACACCTGCCGACCTTAGGGAGTTTTCGAAACGAGGAATGCGACGCCAAGGACGGCGGCAGAGAACAATAGTGAATACAATAGCTGCACGTTGGAATGCACCGTGCAGGTCACCTGCACGCCGTCGTCTTCAAAATTACGACGTTAAAAGCTTAATTTTGGAGTTCTTATACGATAAACAGAAAATTTTCTCAATCTTCTTTTATCTTAATGCAGAAAGCTTTAATCTTTTTCTGTTCACAAAGCGTCACTAGGACAAAAGAGAGGGCGAACGAACCAGATATCGTCGAAAAGGAAAAGCACGAAATATCTTTCTTTGAAGCCGTTGTCGTCGGCGTCGCCCTCCTCTTTCGTAAACTCCTTAATGTCTGATCAGACGTTTTCGGATCTTCTTCACGATAAAATATTGTCTGATTTTTGTCTGTGACTACCACATCCAGCCGAATTTTCGTTGCAGACGAAAACAAATCGAGTCGCTTCAGACGAAAAAATTTTAATCACCTAGTGTGTGGCGGCCTTAAAGCAAACAAAATAGAACACTTGAAACTGAGAAAAAAGTTGATAAAAGAAGTGAGTTGTTGGAGATGAAAGTCAAACTCTTCCAATTTGTGTCTTCATTCCAGGAACACTTTGCCGCAGCAGAGAAGTGTACAGGTCTAAAAATCTGTTTATCAGGTGCGCTGTCATTAGTTAATCAAATACCATTCTATTTAGATTGAACGTTATCACTAGAATAATATGCACGTCTACATTGGTAACTCAGAAAAAGACCTTAAAAAATTACTTAGTACTGTTTAGTTTGAAGTTGAAGGAGGGATGGGAACCTTTCATCGTTTTTCTAACCTTTTGATAAAGTTTACAGTAAGTGTATGGCTTGTTAAATGAGTAATTCTCTCGGTTCAGTCATTTAAAAATAGGAAGCAGAGAGAGAGAGAGGGCAACTTAACCCAGCTATTAAGTAGATTTAGCAAAGACAATGCGACGGCAACGTGACTTCTGTTTACGTGCGCGCGCACAACTCGAAGTCCAGCAAAGAAGACGTCACGTTGTGAACGCAATGCGAAAACATCAAAACCCCGTCCTGAAACACAACGCGACATGTACATCGCAACGTCTCAGGACCTCGAGCTGTGCGCGCGCACGTAAACAGAAGTCATGTTGTCGTCGCGCTGTCTTTGCTGAAAATTATTTATCTATTAATTGTTACCCTCAGCAAGTAAAGACATTGTTATTATTATTATTATTGTTATTATTTTATTATTTTATTTATTTATTTATCGTTATTTTTAATTCTTTGTTCGTTTTTTGCTTTTGCATGTTTTCCTGCCTTGACCGTCATGCACAAAACGTGCGCAAAATAACTACAAAAAGTAGCCAGTCAAAACATTCTCACTAACACCTAAAACAAAGAATGTGCACGGTCACGGTCCGTTCAATCTACAGCATCTTTGTACATTCTTTGTATTACCCATTTGAGGTTTTTCGCCTTTCCTAACCAGTTCGTATTCTTGGTTTTCACGTACACCCTAGAGACGCCAAAGACAAAAAACAAAACGGCCATGTTGGTGTCCTAAACAAAAGAAATCATCATCCATTCTTTTGTTCGAGGACACCGATATGGCCGCTATGACATCAGATGAAAAGCGACAATATTAACTATACAGACGAACATACAGGAGCAAAACTACGGGTTATGTTTTATCATATTGCATGACGTTTTTGTTTTGGTTTACAGACCAAACGCTTCACCACTTAAATTCTGAGTAGAAAACTAGTGGACTAATAGAAATATTTTGGTTCTATTTTGTCTACCTAAAACTAGGTGCCCTTGGGAAAAGGACTCGTTTCCAAGAAAAAGATGTGTCTCAACTTATTATTGAAGTTACTCCCGAAGATGGTATGTGATCTTATCGATTTAGAAAATACGTTTTGTTACTGACTCCTCAAAGTTGCTAAAGAAGTTATGGAAATGGTGGACTACAAAAGTTCATTATGTGATTTTATTGATTTGCCACTCATTTTTGTTTTTGTACATATTAAAGAAAATACGTAGTAGAAGTTAGGTATTCTATGAAACACAGTTACGGCCTATTCAAACCAGCTCTGCTGAACTGCGCACCTCTGTATATATATTGTTGTACATAAAAACAAAAGGAGAAGTAGATGTCGCCAACTGACTGCAATGCTGTGGCGGTTTCGTTTCTGAGCAGTCTTTGCTTCTTTGCAGGTGATACAGAATCCAGGTGGGAAAACAGATTCGCCTGTGAGGAGGACCATTTACCAAAAGTAATTCTTCGCTCGACCTTTGAAGAGTTTTACGATTCTGCTTTAACTTAGACTGGTAGTATCCGCCCTTTGCAATCAAAGTACAAGTATCGAATTTTCTAAAACTAAAAACGCCGCCGGGTTAGGCCTGTTGGTAAGGCGCCGGTCTGTCGTGCGGGAAGCCTGGGTTCGATTCCCGATGCCGGACCTTCACTCAGGGTCTTAAAATAACTCGGGAGCTGCCTTTGCTGTAACATCTGCAAACGGTTAGAGCTACGCGTCTTCTCGGATAAAGACGTTAAACCGTAGGTTCCAGAGTCCTATAGGTTTTTGTTTACATTTTTTGCCTCATTAGCATACTAACTCTTCTTTGTAATTCAGCTACAGAAACAAAGCTTCTGAATAGTGAAATGTTTGTATAAAACATACATTCTCAGAAAATATGAGATGGATAAGCTAAGTAATCTTTCCATGATGTGGTTTTAAAAATTGGAAATTTTACGAAGAATGTATGGCTCATTATCGTTTTTGTCTCCAGCTGTTTTGCAGTTTTTTGAGTAACTATTTCTTTTTTGAAACTACACTTATAGAACCGAAAGTTCGGTCACTCATTAATTTTGATAAGCATTCTCAAATTTTAAACTCAGTTGTTGTTTATCTTTGTTTTTACTACGACTTACGCTAAGTTGTGCCTATGAAATGAAAAATTTTCTTACTTTAGTCGATACTCGACTTTGCCAAATGAGGAATAGCGGTGAAAAAAGTGTGGCAAATCCTTTTATGGTTCTCAAGATATTAAGTTTAATGTTTTCAACTGATGACTTCACTTTGCTTACAGGCAAATTTGCATTTTTTTAAAAATCTGCTGCCAATCCATAACCTTTTGATAAATTTCAGCCAAACTTAGGCTGGTGATGTTTCTCGAGGTAGGTAGAGTATCATTCCAAATTTGGCTCAAATTCATCCAAAAATTATGGGTTAACTGCAGGTTTTTTAAAAAATGCAAATTTTGTGACGTCATCAGTTGAAAACGCTATATAAAAATTTCCCGAGAACCATAAAAGATTTTAACAAAATTTTTCAGCGCTATTCCTCATTTAGCAAAGTCTATCCACTGAGGTAATAAAATTTTTCATTTCATAGACACTTTAAAGACAGCTGCATGGTGTTGAAGCAATACTGAGTTATGGTATGGAAAATGTTGACTCACTGACCAAAACAGTCTATTACTTACACTTTTTGAAAACGAGTTCAAAGAGTACATCTTATCATCGTATCAACATTCTAAATGTCGCGATCTCTTATTGACCTTCTGTACACAATTAAATCACCTTCCTGTGAAACATGCTTTTTTTCTGTCTCAACATACTGTGTACTTACTCTGTAAGTCACGAGTAAGTCATCCAATTGTTTAGATATTTGACAATTTGTCTTTACAAAGCACGGACTGATTAGGAAACCACTGTTGTATTTCCTTGTTCCCTCTTCTTTTTGTTTTCTGTTTTTGACCCTGCACAAAACACAAAGGCTTTGAAGTCCAAATGAACAAGTAGCCAGTCAAAACATTCTCACACCTGAAACAAAGAATGTCCGAGGCTACGGTTTGTTCAACCTAAAACAAAACGTTCTTTGTATTTCTCTTTTGCGGTTTGCTGGATTTGCTCACCAGTCCGTTTTTTGTTATTAACTATACACTAAGTGGCAAACAAGCAAATGGCATTTATGCATGATGACGTCAACAGTGTATCAAAGTGAGGCTTGGTGGTGGAATGCTATGCTTCCTTGTACTAACAACACCGTGTATGTTAAATTTGAGGGTTACATATTCTCTCTATGCGTTTTATTGGCAATTTTAGACGTTTCTGTGCTAGGAATTATGGGTAAATGTAGAGGTCACCATCTTTTACGTAACCGTGGAATGGCAATTTTTCAGGACGTCGCCCTCAAAGATGACACGTTACTAAAGTCTATCAAGTTCAAAGACGATGAGCAGCAACTATTACCATCCTCGCTTGGACCCGTGCAACAAGCTGTAATCGTTGCAAGATGGTAAGTAAATAAAGCTGACTTAGATACATTTTTTTAACAAATAAATTTGCTGTTGCTACAAGTATTGCTAATCTAAGCTAAATCCTTTCTGAAAGAAAGCCTGAAAAACCTTTAATTGCTGTTTGTACTTGCCTTAGTTACGAAAGAAACTATGACGGAAAATTGTCCATAATATTATGTCAACTAGTCCCAATGAATCATCAAAGGAGAAAGCTAAATCTGATCACCAACTGATATTCTTTGTAGTCGATTATCTTATCCTACGATTCTCTAACCAATAAAGAAGGTAGACTTGTCAAACCTGTTTTTTAGTTTTGAAATAAGATGTCGACATTCTTACGAATCATTAGTGAATGTTGTACTTTGTGTTGTCTTAGTATTCAGTCCCAAAAGTTACAAGCAGTTGAGAGATTAACTGAAGAGGAAATGCTGGCATATATCGAGGTGAGTATTTCTACCCGCGTTTCCTTTTTTGTCTGCACTCCCTTGTTACCTTATTTTCCATTTGTTTCTTTCATCTATACACCCTTTCTTCCATTTCTAACATTTTCGTTCCCCTTTTTAGCTCGGGAGCATAGCTCACGAGCTAAACAATCCAACAGCAGTTCTTCATTTTCGTGTCGCGATTGGGACTATATCCAAAAAGAAATTTCTAACGAATGTGGGATGTGACGTGTGCACTATGGCGAAAATGCCTAATGTAGAACCTTTTTAAACTCGGCGTTTTGCAATAAAATCGACAGATGCGTATTTTGTAATGAATAACTTGCAATATATATATATTTTTTTGCACACGAACATGACTTGAAAATTTAACCAAATAGTAAACTTATTTTGTTATGGACCACGTGGATTGCCTTGTATCACCGGCACTCCCCTTCTCTTTTCCCTGTCTCCTTTTTCCATCTTGCTATTTTCGTTCTCTCCATTTGTTGTTTATCCCCCTTCGCGTGGGTGGAGCTCCTCCTTTCTTTTCCATATTAGGTTGTATGGAATCTATCCTTTGCTTTGTTTTCTATTTCTGTCTTCTTTTGTAAATGTTTTGTGTGCCATTCATGATATAACAACATTTACCATGCTATAGACGAATCTTTTGTGATATCATTCGTTCACATTGACTACGAACTGTGATCCACTTACCTGTCAAGCTAAGATATTCTGGATATTTCAAGATAAGAACAACTAAGAACAATGGACAAAATTTGAACTTGATAACGCAAATGGTCTTTTTTCGCTGCGACTTGGAAACTCGAGATTTTTTTAAGATTTTGCACAAGCTTATTAGACGTTTTGCTCCACTACATACCGCTTAATTTTTTTAAAATCTTTGTCAGTAGCTCAAAAGTTTACAAAGCAAACAAGCAACAGAACCAGCGAAACTATTTCTAAACAGTATTCCTTTATTCCCTACGTAAAAATAACATTTTTGACGTTTAGGGAGACTTTCAAAATAGCTGCAAAGCTGGATGGCAAAACGCTTAATGAGCTCATATGAACTCTGTTAGAATCTTCTAGAGTTTTCGAAGCCGCGCCAAATATGCATTATTTGAGATGTTGGACTCAAAATCGCTGGAGAGCTTATTGTTACCTTGTTCTACTAATATTCACTACGCTCAGATTTGTAGCTTAGCCAGGTGGTGAGATTCCTGGAATCTCACTAATGAGGCTAAAAATGAAAACAAAAATTTCACCCATAAGTTTCTTGCCCCTCAACAGGGTGTTTTATGTCGATGCAGTGCGTGGGGCGTTCAATACCTTGCTCTTTTTATGAGAAGTCGTCTAGAGAAAAGAAGCAGCCGTAGGTTGGAGCGGTCAATGTTGCAGCTAGAGGTTGGTAAAATCGACAGCTTTCCAGAACTTTGAAAAGCCCTCAAAGTGCATTTATATATAAAATTTTAAAAAATTGTTACCTTAGTGGATAGACCTTGCTACATGAGGAATAGCGGTGGAAAATTTTTGTTAAAATCTTTCATGGTTCTCGAGACATTTTTAAAATGTTTTCTTGAAACCGATGGCCGCGCCACTAGTGGTTCAGGCAAACTTCCATTTTTTAAAAAAGTTTGCTGCCAATTCATAGTTTTTGGTCGAATTTAAGCCAGACGTGGGCTGATGCGAGGTTGATAGATCATCGGTCCAAGTTTGGCTCAAAATCAAAGGCTTAATATCTCGAGAACCATAAAAGATTTTGACAATTTTTTTTCGCCACTGTTCCTCATTTGGCAAGGTCAATCACTGAAGTAATAAAATCTTCACTGAACACTGCAGTTTTTTTAAACAAAGCTTGAATACTATTGATATACGTTTGGGCTCTTTCATTCTAATAAAGCAGCTATTTTAAAGTGTTAAAAAATTTTGAAAATTAATGTATTTCCAAGAAATTCGGTTCTTCCAATCCTTGCCCACCAGCCCTAGTAGAATGATCTGTTTCTTAGGAATAATTTGTGCTAGTTTAGGTAGAGTAGTAAGAAGGTCCGACTTAAGTGCCATCTCTTTGTTACTAAAGTTACCTTTCTGACGTTTTTGGAATTTAGAGCATTTATTTTGAAACGTACTAAACAGAGTTTACTACATTACTTACATAAAATTATTGATATATCGTAGTGGAGAGGTTGGCGCAGTGGTTCAATCCCCGACCGGGTCGAGAGTTGAATATCTGGGGACCTTCTTCCTGTTAAAGTTCACTTAGCTTTCAGTCCTTTTGGGGTTGGTAAAAGGAGTACCAGCGCAGTATACATGGACCAGCTGCGCCTATATATGCTTCTGGTCCTTTGGGAGTAAACAAATATTTTTGAGCACCTTTGAACTTGTTCACATGGAAAAGTTGCAGTATTAACTTATTGCTTTACTATTTATCCCTTCTCCGACAGGAATTGGTAAACGCCACAAAAAGGGAATTACCAAAGGTACGGGTATTTAGCCTAAGTAGCCCGTGAAGAAGCCTAAACTTGGCCATTATTTTCTGGACCATATCTCTCAAACATTTTCTTCAAGGCGAAACATAACAAAACTCGGTAGGATTTACTGTTGTTTTAAAAAGGAAACAATTAACGGAAACAGTTAACCAGTTTGCTGTTGCTAAGTGATATCTAATCACGTGACCTCAAGCTGCAAAGGGCCTCTCGCTCCGATTTCCACTCGAGTTCAGCAAATTCATTTATAGACATACTGCCAAGTACGTAGCAATTGTTTCAGAAAATATCTGTTTTAGAGCGAAGACCAAAACCGTGCAAGGTCAGTTAACATTAACATTTACATTTTTGTCATGATCAAAGCTTAAACTAATATATTAAAATCGTGTGACGTATAATTTGTTTTGTATGGAGTGGTGTCTGTTCATTTAGAATGAGCTGGTGTGTCAGTTACTATAATAGGATATTTTAAAAAATTTTTTGTTTAGGTTTCAGTTCGGCAAGCTTTCTTCCACTCTCTCCAACTGCCACCCGTGTTGGAAGTACAGGTTAGTGTACTGGCCCTATTTGCATCAAAGGGAAACAGTAGAAAAGAACTTTCTCAGTTGTCTTTGTCTGCCTTCCCCTTTGTGTCTGTTGATTTTATTCTGGAAAAAACTCAGTACTACAACGAAGAAAAAATAACGTAGGCCCCACTTTCAATTCATAGCTCTCACATAATCTTTGTCCCTTCATATATAGACAGAAAATACCAAGTCCCCTTTGATATGAATTATAATACGTCCATGAAAACCCGAAGAAAAAGAACTTAGCCTTGTAAGGAAGTTCCAACCAAATGCCAATCATTGTCTGCTTCCATTTATAAAATGACTTTTCTACGAGTTAGCCACAGGCAACCTTTGCTTTCTTGTTTCTTTCTCTTCCTCCCCAACCTTCAATCCTCATCTGTGAAGAATAGGCTGTACACTGTATATAAAATAAAATAAAAACATAAATACTACTTGCCCTCCTTCTTTTGTGTTCTGCCAGTAATATTTCCAAGTATCCTTGCCTGTTCATTTGTTTGCCTTTTCTTCAATTTCACTTTGGCTTGTTTTTTTCGTTCTTCGTATGATACATGTTCTTTATACTTGTTGTCTATTCCATTTCTCGCTATTAGTTTAGTAGTTTTCTATTTGCCTTATTTCAATGTTCTGTGTGCTTAACACATAAACGAATTTAACGCTTTAGAAAGAGCTAGCTAGGCTACTAAGCAAGATGGGCGCGGTGAAAAGTGCAATGGAAATCTACACGAAACTTCAAATGTGGGAGGAGGTGATTGGCTGTTATCACCTGCTTGGCTGGCATGAAAAGGTAAGCCATTTTGTTTGTGTTAAAGAAAAATACTTATTCAATGCTTGCCATAAAGAACAAGTTCCAATTTTTACAAAAGCTTCTAATTTCAGAAGAAATTCAACCCACGACCGTTGAGACATTATTCTGATGATCTACCCACTGATCTATGATGTCTCCTTGAACTTATAATGTTACTATAAACGAAACAGATGGTACGAGTGTGAATGTGGGATGAGTGTTACTCCATGTTCACTATAAGTGGACACATTGATAGTCATTCTGATAATGGTGATGATGGTAATAAAGTTGATGGTAATGATGATAGCAACTGTGATAGTCGTAGTCATTCTGAGAATGTCGATGATGGTAATAAGGATTATAATAATAATGATGATGGAAACGATGATAGTGATAGTCATTCTGATAATGATGATGATGGTAATAAAAAGATGATGATGATGACGGTAATATTATATATGATGATAACGATGATAGTGATAGTCATTCTGATAATGGTGATGATGGTAATAAAAAGATGATGGTGATGATGGTAATATTATATATGATGATAACGATGATGGTGATAGTCATTCTGATAATGGTGATGATTGTAATATTAAAGGTGGTAATGATGATAGCAACTGTGATAGTCGTAGT
>JAOBRD020512005.1:0-17086 GCA_027575215.2 Hydrozoanthus sils | reverse complement strand
ATGTTTAGCCGCTCGCCATCTTCAGCTTTCATTGACAAGTTTTGTACATGCGCAATGCGAGTTCACTCAATGCATAAATCATTGTATGTTTCAAAGTCCGGAATTGTATTTTTTTTTATTAAAAGACCGAATAGTTGTTGCCATGTTGGAAAATAAAAGTTTCAGCAGAATTTTTGATTCATATATCCAGTTGTTTTTCACCTCATATCCAACGCGCGTTCGTGGAATAATTGCGAAATATAATATAATATAAGGGAAGTCAAAACAATGGTATTTTCAACAATGGTAGTTTTTTTCTTCACTACCCGCTTAAGATTATTATCCGAACCGTCGGTACATTTTAAAAGGGTTTCTAAATTTTAACAGGAGAAACGGTAACTTTTTTAAAAGGGTTTTTGTAAAATTATCTAAGGATCCCTTCAGTAAACCCTGCTCCTTCATGAGCGGGAATAATTTGAAAACCTTGGTTGAGTGAGCTGACAGATGCACACTCTTCATTCTTGGAATTATCCGAACAGAGTTCAAGTTACAAGGTCATCTTTAATTGTAGTTCTTATGAATGCTTGCATATTTTTCCTAAAAGATTTCTTGAAGTTGCCAACTGTGATTTTTCGTCCGAAATAGGGTAATTTGAATGCAACACAAAATAATTAAAAGATACTGTAGCACTATAAAGAAAGAGTTAAATAAGCAAAGTTGCAATAGAAAGTTACAGCGCTGCAAATGTATGTAACCTCATAAAATGTAACCGCTTTTTTCAAACCTGCGAGCGTTACTCCGAAGACATAAAAGTATTAAACAACTGAAAACTGTATTTTCAAGGACCTATCAACAAATGTAACTTCAACAGTTTGCGACAAAGCATACATTTTTTAATAACATTTCCAAGTTTTTTCCCAGTACAGAAACCAGAAATTCTTAGGAAAAATCTCATTATAACAAGTACTGACTTCTGTTAAACTTCCACTTGTGAATTACACACTGCTCGACTAAGATGTTTTTTTTCCCATCGTTCTAACATTATAAGAATTCTTATCAGTTAAAAAAAGCACCGTTACGTTGGTCAATTTTCCTAAAATACCACATTTTGAAAAAATCTAAATTCTACCCGAAAATTTTTAAAGCGGCGTAAAAGTTTCCTCTTTTAGAGGTATAGTAAAATCTATCGTTTCTAAATCCTAAAAAGCTAAAGCTTTTCTAGAAACCAAAAAGATTCCTCTTTGAGAGGATGAAATTAATACGTATCAGCTACTATAGAGGCTTAAATTAAGGAAAAAATAGTATTAAAACGCATCAAAATGGAATCGTAAGTTTCCTCTCAAACCACTTCAGCCCAAAGTCGAGAAACTTCGTGTTGGTAAATTAACCCAACAAAGATTCATACTTTTGTTTGAGAAAACCTTTCTTTTCATCTTAAAGAACTTGTCATATTTTGACCCATACAAATTTTCCCATTATAAAAATGTCTTAACTTCTGTGAGTTGTGAGAGGTTATTTTTTGCCAAACTGGCTTGGAATGAAAGGTTTCGGATGAGAGTGCATAGTTACCAACCATTACAACGAGTAACTTACGTTGGAAGCCTTTATACTGTTTCTGGTTCTACACAAATGAGCTGACTCTGCAACTTAATTATAGTCTTGTGATGCAGAGCAAAAGGAAAGAAACCTGGTTCTACTAAAATGCTTCCTGTTTGCTAGGTTGCATCTGACACTCCACAGTGAAGTTATTCTTCCTTAAATAGCTTTCTGAAGGCATCCATGAAATCCTTGGCCCTTCTTAAATTGCTTTGTGCATCGCTCTTTTGCTCGCTGGAGTCAGCACTAGCAGCAACAAACACGTTCACGACTCTTTGCTTGTATTTAGCCAGTTCTTCCTCACACCTCCTCTACGAATGTTAAGGAAAAAAATCATGGTTCTGTCGGTATTTTTAAACACGTCAACTTTGGTTTCCCCTCGTTTTCCCGACTGTCCCATAAGCACTTGCATAGTATTCAGGCTATAAATCCTTTACTTGTCTAACGAATCTATGTATCCCTAAACCTCGATTTAGTGTAACGGCGAAAGACAGAAAAAAATTACCAATAAGCCATTTTTACACTCATGCACAGTGAGTACATCACACTCTTCTGGCGGGCCACAAGTCTTATAAACATGCTTTTAGAGATTTAAATTGCTTTTGCCTTTTTACGTTAATTCATAATGATTTGCAGTGTTGATTTTCCGTTGTTTTGTTTTGACAACAGGATTCGGTGAAATTGTAAGGCCTGTGGCCCGCCAAAACAGTGGGGTATATGCACTGCGCATTGGTGTGAAAGTGTCTAATAGGCGGATTCTAGCTGATGTAATGTTTACAAACAAACCTTGTCAAATCTAAACACCTTCTGGGCATTAAACAAAGACACCTTTGTCTCAAACCACCAATCAAGTAACAGTTGGTTTCTTAATTACAATGACTGAAAGTCGCCTGAAGGTCGGTTCGATCAAAATTATTCTCCTTTACCTTGATAGGATCAAGCTGAGTTACGATGGTTCGGTCAACACGCTCTCTTAAGTCTTCCAATTCTCTCATCAGACCAAGGCCAACAGAATGCATCGCTTGTTTTTTTTCTCCAGTGCTCTTTGCATAAGGGCTCGATCACGTTTCGAACTTCCTTCTTCATCTGCTCAGTAACAAGGAACTGCAATCCTCCAAAATCTAACTGCAGATGTCTCAGGGGGTGAAGTCCCTAAAAAACATTCATTCTACACATTTTAGCTTCGATTAAATTTGAAGTTAAGAAGCTCCCAAAGTTTCAAACCGAGAAAAATGTTTTATTTATGACAGTACAGGAGATTGATTTTCATCGTCTTATATTGCGAGAAAATACCGACATTTCTTTAATTTTGAAACTTTAATAAAATATTTTTTGCTGTATTCTCTGAAAAGAGAGCATGTCAGTTGATTCAAACTTCGCCAGTGAATAAGAAAACTATGTACAAAGCAACTAAATTACTAACCCCAATTGCCCCACTAGAAAACCTTTAAACCAAACTAAATTTTAGTGAAACCGAGCACAAACCTCGGTGGTAAGGGAAATTTACCTTACATCAGTATGCCCCAATAACAACAATTACTGTATATTACTTCAGCATTTACAGAAATAAATTTACAGCAGTGAATAATCATCTCACAACAAAGAAACTATAATAAAAAATACAGCTGAAATTTTATAAGTTTTAGACTAGCTGTTTTAGTAGAAAGTGCTGCGAGCTGAAAATAATTGCTTTCGTTTGTTTTGAAATAGTTTACCGGGTTTTGCAACGAAAGCGAAGCAATTCAATGTTAAACGTTAAGTTAGCGAAAATATTCATCAAAGTGATCACGCACTGTTTTGAGACGATTTAAAGGAAGATGCTTTTACAAGTCTTTCAATTGAGACGCTTCATTAGGCAATTGGTTTAGTTCTTTGCGTCGTTGTGTGATTTATCAGCAGCTGTTCAGTTAGGTACAAGTCAAAGCGAACGCAATATGAATTGGTATATAACAGAGCTGACCTCCATTGGACAACTGATTTGATTTGGTTGGATCAGCTGTCATCTTAGGCCATCTCTGGCCTAAATGCCACCATTCCCGAATGCAAATCTCTTCCAAGAGCATGTGTCTACCGCTGACCATTGTACCGCGTGTTAAGGCGTGTGCTAGCCAGCCTGGGCAAAAAGGTTTGGGGCTGGTTATATACTCGTGCCCAGACCTACTCAGTAAAATTTTGAAAATTAGTGTTGTTGCTCGCTCGCAGGAATACAAATGATCAGGGAGTAACTGGCACCTAGAATAACCATTATATTGAAAACGCCACAACTTTTAAAGAAATACTGGAAGGTATAAGACAAAAGTTCGTGGGATTTCGCCAAGGTCACGGGGATGATCTACAAAACTGAGCAAACGTATTTTTTACTTCGTTCTTGAGAAATCTTGCAAAAACTGCGAGTAGTCGGCGCATAAATTAATAGCGATTTCAACTTTGTTACTTGATAAAATTCCCACAACGCTCAAAAGCAAATCGCGGCTGCCATTTTTTTAGAGACCAATCCTTGTGGTGTGTAAAATATGTGGAGGCGTTAAATGGTTTTTGACAAAACTTGTTTTCGAGAACAAAAGGCTCCAAAAAATTACATTTATAAAGTTTAATTTAATTGCAAGCAGCTACGTCACGAAATTTTATAGCCTTTGCCTTTCAGAAAACAAATACTATAGTGGGACTAAAAGAAAAACATAGCGTGCTATAAAGCGAAAAGGCGAAGTTAAATGCTTAATTGGATTTTGCATACGGTCCTTTCTGAAATAACTTACACCCTTTTAACGTTACACATCCATTATGATGTAACTTATCAGTATTGCTCACCACAGAACGAAGCTTCCCAGCAGAAATGTCTGAGCGAGGATACTTCTCTAACACTTCGTCTAGTACAGATTGAACAGTTTCATTCTGTGTCCAGCTGGAGCCAAAATTTTCAAGTTGGTCGTAAAGGTCAGAGATGTGTTGTTGACACTCTTCATTAATGCAGTAAATCGAGTTTTCCAAAACATCACTCCATAGGTTGATTGTTGGTTTATTCGTTCTTTCAAAAAATCCCCCACGCTTGATCACTGCCCCTTTGGTTTTATGTGGAAGCTGAAAGTAACAAACAATACAGGTCTTGAACTGGCCGTTTGAGAGGGCACAGCAATTTCTGCCTCAAAAAGTCTTGTTCTGGCCGGGAACCAAGGCAATTTTTAGATTTTCAGGGGGCATTAAGGCCTTGTTATTTTTTTCTGAGGGCAGCAAGGCAAAATATCAATCCTGAATTTAGGGTTAGATATCGAGGTTTCAATTGTTTACTATATATCGCATTATCAACCTTTACAATTGTACAGATCAGGTTAAAAGATTAATACAACAATTTTGTAAAAGCAAAATGGTCAATTTTCAGTATAATCAGTTAAATTCCAGTAATCTTTAAACACTAACAATCTTTAAATACATTGAAGTGGAAACATCTCAAGTTTGGACATATTTTATAGCAGCGAACAAATTTTGCAATTTTCTCGTACAGTTCCTCAGTTTAAGTTGAGAAAACATTAACATCGATTCGACAGAATGCAGCAGTAAGGTAAAAAGGGCAGGCAAAATGTTGCCGTGAAATTCGAAATTTTTGTTGGGCTTCGCGGCAAAAGCGATGGGCATCACGGCAAATTGCCGCACTGCCGTCGGTAATTTCAAGCCCTGACAATATGGATATATTTTTGCCGAGCTGATGCAAACATCTACAGCAGTTGGCATTTAAGAATAAAAAATGCAAACGCGCTATATATTCGTTTGGTCACCTTCAGCTAAATTTGTGCTAAAAAAACTGCAGATGAAGTTGAATACTCAATAGTGTGAAGTCTACCGTTTAGGTTATTCCCTAACCAAAATTAAAGAAAACGTTGCCTTTTCTTGTTGAGGGTTGAAACGCGTTTGGTAATAGAAAGAGCTGTATGATTTAGCACAGCTCATAGCAAATTTTGTGGCAGAGAAGCTTTAGTAGCAAAGGAATTTTTGGACAAACCATCGCTTGCTTTCGAAAACTGTTATCTACAGATGGATTTCAGCTGACGTAATATTTACAAACAAACCTTTTCAAACCTAAACAACCTTCGGGACGTGAAACAAAGAAACCTTTGTCTATAATCACCAAACAAACCATAGTTGAATCATTAAAGACATTGACAAAAACTCTCTTGTAAGCCATGAAACAAAAGGTGTCTCACCTTCTTCCACTTATCTATCAGAGTGTTAGAATTTTCTTTACTGAAGTCATTTTCAACAGACTTTTTAAACTTCTCCTTGATGATTTCAATAGTTTCGCCCATCTCCCTGATAAGAACTTGCGCTTGCATTTCAAATGAACTTTCTAGATTTTCTTTCAAGTCTTTGTCTATCAAATCTGGCTGCGAGAAAAAAATTTAAAAGACATGACTCAAAAGAGGATAAGTGCTAGGAGCGGATAAAACGTTACAGCTCTGTAATGAGGAACAATTTTTAAGCTATAGGTGAATTTGCAAAGAGAAAGCTGAAAAATAAATCTATTGCTGACACGTTGGCTACACTATTTACCAAATATATGGCTATGTATATATATGTTCTCTATTCATATATTCCATAAACTCGTGATAAAACGAGAACGACATTTTCCTTTTTAAATTATCAATTATTCAATAAATCAATTTATTTAACGTCATTTATATGAAAACATGTGCATCGTACACATTAACCTACAAAATAGATCTAATTTACTCTCAGTTCCACTATACTTACCATTAAAGAAAACTAGCTCCAAGAATAAATCTAACAGTGGTACCGTTTATTCAGACTATTAATCCAAAACTAGAACTTTTTGTAAATTCGGCTTTTGGAAAACTTCCAAATACTAGTAATGACTAACATAGATTTAGCTTTGCTGTTTTTATTTAGTAAAAACATCACCTCTGGTCAAGTTAAGTTAGTTGTCTCATGATTTTAGGGTCTTGGCAATTCAAACCGCCTTAAAACAGAAGTGGATCTTTCGCACAACAAACAGGATTTTATTTTTTTCGTCAAGCACCACATAATCAAAAGCAAACAAGAATAGTTATAGTTTCTCAGTAACAAAGCGACATTTTCCAAAAGAACTGGCATTACCATGTCCAGTTCAACACTCTCCTTTTTCACACACGTAGCTAGATCGTAGACCTCGTTTAAGTACCTGCAATGAAAGAAGATGTTAACTTTGAAACGGTAGAACTGTTTAGTTTTCTTAGTTTGAAAAACAAGTATGGCATTCTAAGTTGCCCATGAAAGCAAACGGTCATGCAGATTTAAATTTGTATGCACAGACAAACTGTAAATGTGGCTGAAATAGAAACACAAAACAGTTATAGTTTATGCTGTCCTTCAGTAGCATTTCATAAAATAGTAAAAGCTAAAAGCTAAAATTCAAATGAGGCCAAAAGTTCTAACTACAATGTTCCGAACTTTCGCCGGTCTACGGCATCTTCAGGGAAAAAATAAATTTAAGCATAGCGGAGTTCTTAAGCCGGCTAACGCGATCGACCTTAACAAAAATAATGACCAGTCTGAATATAATTATGGAGTACGGGTGAAAACAAGGGTGTGATATGATAAAACAAAAGGAAATACAATAGAATTGTTTTCTAAACAGTTCTTAAAGTCAAATTTTTACAGCTTTGAAAGTGTTTGAGCTGCAATACTCCCAACCTTAGGCGGACTATGTTCCTAACTAAGATTGAAAACTACCCGTCAATGTCAATGTTCATTTAAAATAAAAATTTGAACTCGGAACAATTTACACCCAAACTAAGCTCGATGGAGCCTTGTAACGCAGGTCTGTATCTACAAACAGACAAAGCGCTTACTTGTTTAACCGGCCGGCATTTGTTCAAAAGTGTACATACAATCTTAGTCTATAGTGATTAATATAAAATGATCCTCATCGACGGAGCTATTGTGAGAGTCATGGTAGATTCCAGTGTCTTCACACGTTTTGATTTACTATAAGGCTGAGAATATTTGCCCCGCTGTAAGATGCTAAAAGCAAAATTTCCATTCCGGCTTTACGAGTACCAACTGAGGTGTAACACCTTAGGTGCTCAGTAGGTAAGTTGATATCCTGTCATCATCTAAGGGAGGACTGTTATATGATGTACTTTATGCTAAAAACAGTAATCAAGCTCAAATTCCTAGAAACAAAAACGTTCGTACTTTTGGAAAAGAGTTTGAGTTATTTGTATTTCAATGAAATTCTTTTACTCTGGGTTTTCGTTAGCATTTGGAAGTGTCGGATACAGTGGTTCAGCAGGTGGACAACACGATCTTCTAAGGGGGGGGGGTAGTCCCCCGCGAAATTTTTAAAACTCGACTCTCTAAAATGCAGTATTCTGCGTTTCCTGGGCCCGAATTGGTTAAGGAAGATCTCTAGCGAATCTAAAAAGTGCCGGCATATGGCAATTAAAATGAGTACATATCAGTTAGCAGTTGTTCGTTTTTAGTCGATTCCAAAAAAGACAAATTACACTTCTAACTCCACGGCCTCCATCCAGTGAACTTTGATTTCAACACTTACTCTACTATCCTCTCGCAACGATTCCTTTCTGCTACTTCCTTTATGTGCTCCTGAAGTTTAGGTACTTTTGTGTCTTCCTTTTCTTCAAAAACGGTATCATCATCAGAATCGCGGACTAAATTGAGATAGTCCTTACCAGAAACAACGTAGACAGGAGCTTCCGCCAGATGCTTTATTTCCTAAAACATTAGTTGAAAGTGAGCTTCTCCGTCAGTGTTTCATATAATCCATATTCGTATACGAAATAGCATGTTTTATATTTGGCACAAATACCACGAGTGATGTTTTCAAAATTGTTAAACGAAACATTATGAGCGCAACGAGTGAACTTTGGGACAATTTTGAAATATCATGATAGGTATTTAAGCCGAACATCACGTACAAAATATGCTATTGTTTGTTTATAGTAAAGTTTATAGTGAAAATATACAACAAAAACTTTTTATAAAACAAAACAGTGCTGTAAATTGCAAGCATTTAAAGAACTATATTATAACTCAAAAATAGCACTAAAATGTCTTTAACTGCATGGATCCTACACTATGGTGGAATACTAACTGTTAAGAACAGATGCACCTGGGATGAAAAAAAAAACATTAGCTACATGAGTAACTATTTAATATCCAATGAAGCATTTACAACCTTGTAGTTAGAGGCAAGCTTGTTTCGAAACTGCAACTCGAGTTCAGAATTCCTGTGTTTCACACAACGGATCTTCAACTTCTTTCTCAAACTTCTCCGCTGAAAAAGGTGTATTTTGATAACGAATTGGTTTAACATACATTTAAATATAATTGTTCGTTAAAGACTGAATTTGTTTAAATCCTTACTAGAAGTTTACCTAAAAGGAATTTATGGTAGAGGGTTGGCGCAGTGGTAAGACCTCTACCTCCCAATCCTCAGGTCCCTGGTTCAATTCAATATTCAGATGGAAAGGCGCTAAATAAATGCACCTCTTTACCTTAAAAAGGAATGCACATTCACAATGAGGATCACTGCAACCATCATCTTCACTCTCTCCTTCGGAAGATGCCAATTTAACTCTACAAGGTGGTTCTCAGTCACTGACATGGCTCACCCACCCACAAATACCGACAGCGTCTTGACACAAGCAAAGAACATACTAGTAGATCCGTCAATCTAAAAAAAAAGGGCCTCCAAATGTGAGCATACAACAAGGTCCAACAATAAAGGATACTTTTATAGGGTTTACCGAAAGTGAACAGAATACCGGCTTTACCAAATGATAATCATGATACAGGGTCCACCAGCCAAGAATCATTTTACAGGGTCCACCAGCCAAGGATATTTTTACAGGGTCCACCAAAAGTGAACATAATACTTGCTCTACCAAATGATAATCATGATACAGGGTCCACCAGCCAAGTATTATTTTACAGGGTCCAACAAGAGTGAACATAATACAGCCTCTATCAAATGATAATCATGATACAGGTTCCACCAGCCAAGGATTATTTTACAGGGTTCACCAAGAGTGAACATACTGTATAACTGGCTCTACCAAATGAAGATCATGATACAGGGTTCAACAAGCACAAAGAGTGTACAGGAATCCACCAACCAGGGAGTTTCTATGACAATAAACATTCATTTTTTTAAGTTCCTTGACTTTCTTACTGACCCCCCTAGGGGTACAGTCGCCTACTTTAATATGGTCTGCGGCCTACTTCAAAACTCATTGAAACGCTTGTACCTGGGGTGAACATTATACAGTGTCCACCAGCCATGAAAATGCTACAGAGTCCACCACCAAGGATCATGCTAAACGGTCACTCAACGTGAAAATATCACAGGTCCAACAACCTTGGTTATTGTTACAGGTGGTCCAAC
Organism: Hydrozoanthus sils; assembly: GCA_027575215.2. Taxonomy (NCBI): domain Eukaryota; kingdom Metazoa; phylum Cnidaria; class Anthozoa; order Zoantharia; family Hydrozoanthidae; genus Hydrozoanthus; species Hydrozoanthus sils. The sequence continues at coordinate 7,113 of JAOBRD020512005.1, read as the reverse complement.
CCATCATAAAAATACCTTGAGTGAACAAATCACGTAATTTTGTTATTCTCACTAGTTGGCAAACGGCTTGAAGCAATATATATATATGGTATACAGTTCCAAAGACAATTAAAAAGCTGCACTTTCAATTTTTTGAGAAACTTCACACTGTATATGTATTTAGCGGCCACTGTTTCCCTACCTCCTCTTTATCTTTTTTTTCAGCAATCTCCATTTGCAATTTCTTCAACTCGTTGACCTCTGGGCTGCATTCAGTTTTGCTGCTGTTAATAATCAAATAACCCAGAATTAAAAAAAAAATTGGTTCCCCTTTTATTAACGACATTAATTATAGGATTCCTTTCTAAAAAAAGTAGTCACAAACAACAATTAACTTGGGTTAAGCCTATTTACAAAGCTCACTGCTTCTGTGTCAGTACCAAAGGTATGTTTCTGTATCCATGTTGTCATCACTTCTTGTTAGTACAAACGTGATATCTTTGTTTCTCTTATTGTAAGCAAAACTCTTCTTGATCAGGTCCTGCAGCAAGAAAGGGGCAAAATTCTAGCACTGTATGATTTAGCAAACAATTCATCTTAAAACATAAAAAGGTTTGCAGCTAACAGCAAAATTCCTTCACACCAGTAAGTTCTCAAACACATTTTCAATTTTAAAGCACAGCAACTAACAATTCGGCTACAAAGTTTGAAATAAAACTGTACACATAAAAGCACTAATGGTTGCGTCTGCCCTTTTAGTCCTGTTGCATTGGTAAACTCTCCCAACTGGAGCAAAATAATTTTCATTGAACATCTTCAGTAGTTTGCTTTATCTGATTTTAAGCTCTCATTTTGTCAGTAGTATAAAAATCTTGTATTGTATTAGCTAACTGAAAGGGTTAAGCATCTAGGGCTGGACTGCAGTTGGTCTCTTTAACAAACCCTAGCACATATTTGTCAAATTATAGAAAAAGAAAATATGTACCCCAATTGTAACGTACAGCAAGTAAATCTAGCATGTTGTAAGCCACTTACAGCAAACAAAGAAATAACAAACTTACACTTAAGGTGGCACTATCGATAGCCCTTCTAGAATCTGCCAGTATCCAGACAACCTCGGCTGACTGAAATTGCTAAACAATAACAACTTATAATTCACTCACAGCGATTCAATACATTTAAAAATGAGAAACAATGTAAAGATGTGCACCTAAAGAGAGAGTACTGAACATGATTGAAGTTCTTGTTAATTTAACAACTATAATACTTATCTTTGTAAGGTTTTTTAGCCAGGAGACTGAGAAACCTTGAAATTTTTGAGCAGCCTCAAGATAATTACATTTAAAAATGAAAAAAACAACAACAACAACAACAAACAAGCACCTAAGAGAGGAAAAGATTTTGGCTATGGCATTCCGGATAAAACTTTCATAGTTGATACTTGAAAATGTTTTAACTTATACAATGTCAGTATAGCATATGAAATATAGGTGAAAACAATGCTATAGTAGAGTGTTTTCACTTGAGAAAGTGTTTTTGCATTGATATTGTTGCTGTGTGAGATCCTAGTGCAGACATGTTAAGGTTTGTGATATTTGAAGGAAACTGTTTCATAAATACAGATACATCAAGGTATTTTATGCACCAATCTTTACATTCCAAGGATGTTCCATCTGCGTGGGCTATTTTTATGTTCATTCCTGACTTTTTTTAGACGATTTTACAATCATAAAGTTGATTTTTGATAAGTTGTTTAGTGTTGCACCAGACTTTTTCTTTTTTCAACTTAGAGTTTATAGGGTTTTCAAGAGTATTGCAGCCACAAAAAAAAGCTAAATCCTTTTTTGAGCCTAAGCAGCTCATTCGGTCGGCACTTACAGTATCTCTGTTTTTTTTTAGTGTTAATGGATGAATGTCTTTGACTCCCCCAGGTCAGGACACTAATCCATTTCAGGTTAGCCCCTAGCAGAACTGGTACTCATTTATACAGCTGAGTCAACTGGAACGAAGTCAAGTAAAATGTCTTGCTCAAAAACACAAAACGTAGTGGTCTTACAGAGGCTCAAACTCACAACCTTAGGATTACGAGTCGAACAACATTACAGTCACGTGCCCTGGCAAAAACAGTTGTATAATATGCAAACATTTGAAAGGATAGACAACTTTCAAGATCAGTTTAGTAGGTCGTCTAGAAAATTGCAAAACATCCAAAAGCGAACTATAACTTTAGCTTTTAGTGTTTGTAGTCCCTAGTTTTTAGAGTCAACAGCAAATTCCCAAAGTTGTTGGTCAGTGACACAGGAAAACTGTCATTTGCTTTAAGAAGAAGCGGAAAAAAAGGAGTAAGATTTAGCTGGTTAGTTTTGTTTTCTGCTGGCTGTGAACCAGCATGTAACGTACGTCTGCTTTTTAGGCAGCTGAAGAAACACTTATTAAGTGTAAGTCAAGGTTGTAATCTATACTAAACTCTTTAGAAGTTAAATACATGTACTGTAGGTTAAAAGTTCATCAAAACCTTACCTTTTCAGCCAAACCAATCCTGGTTTGGTTTGAATCATTGAACCCTGGAATGTCTATAAGGACGACATTTCTTGGCAACTCCTTGTGGCTAGGAATGAAAACTTCAATTTTTTTTACAATCCGCCATAGTCTTGAAGTTGACATCCCAGATGAACAATAAGTGGTTAGCTTATTCATAAGGTCGGCTTCATCCTAGATCAGACATTGGTGAAAACATATCCATTAAAATGTAATGTACTTAATGGCTCTAAACAAAGAGTTTGGATAACTTTTCAGAAAGGAGGGGACTTGTGTGGAGTACACAAATACCTTCTTTTCTTTCCCAAAAAAGTAGACAAGCATGTGTTTCTTATACATAATTATATATAGCTTTTGTTCCTGATTTTTCTGTTTATGCACTTTTGAACTTTTTCTGAGCTTTTTAAAGTTGTGAACTTGAAACATTAGGTACCGTACCTCTGCTGTGATCTCTTTTACTCCATCTTCAAGAAACTGGTCAATTTGGGCTTTCTGAGAAGTAAGTTTTTCCAGTTCTTTTTTTGACTCATCATCTTCTTCGGCTAATATTTCCAAGTTATCTTGCTGCTTCATCCATTCCTCTTTTTCAAAAAATGTGATCTTTGCTGCAAACTGATTTTCTTTCATGCTGCATTTGACTTCAAGAATTGTAGCAGTACAAGCTTTCCCTGTAGCAGTCATTGGCAAAACCTTTGCCCTGACCAATGCACTGATCATGGTAGACTTTCCACAGCCGGTTTCACCAGCAAAGACTATTTTGGTTTCGGTGGATTCAAGCTTGATTCCCTTCTCTTGTAGTTCCTTAATTTTCTTACTAAAATATCAGTTATAAATTGTAAACAAAAGGATTGTAGATGAGTCAACTCAAATTACAAAACTAATTTCTGTTTACTAAATGTTTTGATAATTGAGTTAATTTTTCATCACTGCTGAAATATAAATACGCATCTTGTATATCTCTAAATTTGCTATGAATACAGTTTCCATTAACAAGAATAACAACAATTTTTTTTATTTGTTAATATAAATGTGAGAAAATTTAATACAAATAGAGCAATCCTGTAAATAGGGAGCTTTATTTATTAAGGTGAGAAGCTGGGGAAATAGATTTTAAATTTTTGTTTGTTTCTATACAGTTATAATTTAGCTGCATGAATCATATATTATTTCAAGAGAAAGTTTGAATGTAAAGTAAATGGGAAAGAAAAGAAACTACGGAATTAAGTAATACTATTCTTTATGCTTTCACGTGGGATAAAACATGATAAAAAGATAAAAATTATCATCTATAAAAATTTTATGGTTTTTATGCATTGAAATTTCTTATGGAAGGCTTCATCAGAATGATAACAAGATAAAAAATACTCATAACAAGCGGATAAAAGTGAATGATACTAAATTAGCATATTTTTCTTGACACAGCAATAAAAGAATGAAGAAATTATTGTTCCTGTGCTAAAAGGGAAAGTACAGCACAGTAAATCATGCAGTATGGTTTTTCTTAATTAATTGTTTCCAGGTAAAACTGAGTTTGTAAGAGTTGTCTCTATTAAAATTGTTTGGGTGTTTTTGAATTGCAATAACTTCTTTGATTAATCTAAGGTAAATAAATTTCTGTTTTTGCAATTACTTGTCTTTTGAGCTTTTTCAATACTTTTAATAGTATTATTTTTTGGGTAGGTTTTACACATCGGTTATTTAAACAAAGCATAATAATTGCTTGGAAATTTTATCCATAGACCAGATTAAAAGTGCTGCTGAAGCAAAATTTTCCAACTAAGTTTAAAATATCTTACAAAATTAAAGTTTGACCCATGTAATGTCCACTTAGGCACTTGTTACTGGTTTTTAAAATAAACTTTGCTGAGAATTCACGAAGACCAAATTTCCTATTCTAGCACCAAAGCTGCGAAATTTTTTAAGGATACACAGGAGGCTTTTTGACAATTTTTTTTTCAAATATCTTATGTTTTGATTTTTGAATATGAGGAGCTAATCAGAAATATCAATATTCGAAAACTCCATGTTAAAATGTAATTTAGTTTTGGAGTTATAGAGAAAAACGTATTTTGGCCAACTGCGACGAGGTGTGAAAGTGTTGACAGTGTCTGTAGTGTTACAACATGTTACTAATTAATCAGACATTGAGCTATGGACTTTCCATGTGAGCAAGCACATAACAGTTTCACTCTCAAGTATTGTAGAGATTGCTTAGCATGTACTAGAATAAATCAAGCTTGGTATATGGTGACAGATCAGGAACTGGGATTAAAAACACAGTATAACTAACTACCCAGCACAGCTTACAAAATCAAGATGCCAGACACCAACCAAACTGAGCAATCTGAAACAACTGCCCTCCGCAAACATGTTTCCATCTTATCTATGATTTTTTATTGTCAAAAAAACCTTGTTGGGTAGAAGTTTATATACAAGACGAAAATTTGAGCCACATACCCCGCACTTTCCACCCGGTTTCCATACTCCTGTATACCCAAGCTTGTTGTTGTATAGCGTATGTGTATGGAGCGACAACATCGTTCTTCTTCAGTGTTTGTATTGTTTTTGCTTTTGCAGTTAGATTTAGATTTTGGTATGTTTCAAAGATGCACACAGACACAGAAAGACCAACACTTTTCTTCCTTGTACTGGCAAAGTAATTTATCCAATATAATGTTATCAAGTTGCAACCACGAAAGTATTTTTAGACAGTTTGACATATATTCAGCTAGCTCCAATTACTTGTCAAACACAATTATTAGCCACAAGGTGAAAAAGGTATAAACCACAAACACCTCTATGCAAACAGAGTTAACAGTTCTGCTGGCGGATAGAAAACTCGCTTTATCTTGAGTTTGATTTTCAACAAAACTTCATGACTTCAAGAAGCTTATTCTTCCTTAATATATTCTTATCAATTCAACTGAAATTTGGAACACTGTTTGGAAAATACTACAAGCCCAAACCGTGTCTCAGTTTTTCTCCAAACCGTTTGCTTCTTAAGTTAGAAGGCTTTGTTTCAAAAAATTAGCTAGATTTTGAAAATCAAACTTCAAAAAATCATAATTAATCAACAATTGAAAGCAATTAAAAAGAAAACTGAGACACGGTTTTTGACCTTAACGTGTGGTAAACAAATTGCAACAAAGTACAATGGTATTTGTCTCAACGCACAGGAGAATAAACACTCCAGGAAAATGTGTAGTTTTCAAGAAAAACGGTTCTTACTTGTTTTCAAATAAAAAACTGTGAAAAATAATTGCAGAGACCAAAAGTTTGTTCTTTAACCTTTCAGAATATGTATAAAATTATTCTTAAAGCGCAGATTGAGTATATTTACGGCTGCAATGCAAAACAGCACTGAAAAGTCTCCTGTGTATCCTTAAGCTCATTAGATAATTATGTGTGAGATCACAAGATTTGAAAAGCGGGAGATCAATCTGCTCACTTTCCTGGTCAAATTCATATGATTGTGGAGGAGTTTGCCAGACTGTAGACCTGGAATGTTTGAGCACAAAACTCACTAGTTCACGGTAAATACTTGTATAGAGCAGCTTGGAGTCCTTTCACTTACCATGTGACATCACAAAATTTAATCACTGTCATATGTTTGAATTTTATTCGCATTGAATACGCTATTTTGAAAGCTTAAATTTTGAAGACTTAAAATGGTCAGATATAAAAAGCACTTTTATCCATTTACAGTACTAGTCGAATATAAGTGTTGGAAAAGCCATTTAAGAGCATTAAAAAATACCAAAGCATAAACATCAGGAAGCATGAAAATTAACATCTATAATACCCTGGTTAGCATACGATTTTAATTATTGTGAAGGACATACAAGACAAATAATTTTATTGTGTTGACATAAAAGACATGAGATGTGATGCTGAAATAAAAGCACAATATAAAATAAAACAGCCTGCTTTCCAAAAGATAAAACATATGGGTTTTGTTCCTTTAATACAGTAAATGTATTTTTGATAATAATTTTAAAGACAATTAAAAACAAACTTTTTTTAAAATGAAACTACCATTATATTCTCTTGGGACTATCAATTATAACTTTACCTAATGTCATGGGATTCAAAGGTGGTAGAGTAAACTTTGAGAAGTTCGATGGCTTTTTTTGCTGCAGCCTGCAGTTTGACATGGTTTTGTTGCCAAGATGTTGGCATGATCCCTCCAAGAACACTAAAGGAGAAAATAATAATGACTCTTAGCCAAGGAAGATAGCAGAGCTCCAGAGGAAGACAGTTCATTTATCAGTCAAATGAAACTGCCATGCTTTCTAATGGGATTGTCGTCTGTTATCATAACATTCTAGGGGCTTATCTATTGTTGACCTTGTTAGAGAGGGGGGCCTTATTTAAAAATTGTCAATAGCCAAAGACAGAAAAACACCATGAAGTCTGGTTACCAAATATATTTAATAGCAACTAACAATGCTGTGTCCCTCTAGCATTATAACCAGCACTTTAAAAAAATTTTCTGTTTAAAAACAGATACAGTAGTAGAATCAACAATATGCCTTATGTAACTTTTAGCTCCATTGTCTTTATGTTGAGAGGGGGGGGCTTATTAGAGATGGGGGG
>JAOBRD020511898.1:0-17086 GCA_027575215.2 Hydrozoanthus sils | reverse complement strand
CGAAGCATTTCTTATTCATTCTGTATTGTTCAGTCGAAGATCGAAGCTCAGCGAACTTTAAAAAACAACTAGCCATCGAGCCCGAGCCACAGCTTGTTCTTAAATTGTTCTTAAATTTTTCGCCAATCTGAGCCTCGTTGTTCTTATAAAATTGTTCTTATAAAAAAAAACGCGTGTAGTGGAATTGGAAAACATGCACTTTGGGATGAAGACCGAATGAAACGTCAGCCGTGCTCCCGATTCTAAGCTCCTGTCGTGGACCTGCTTTATGTTCGGTATGGCTGAAGCCTGTTTCTCAACGCCGTGCTACAGTCGTGCTAACTTCACCTGAACTTAGAAAATCCGACTTCAGACGCTTTTAGCACGGCGTTTGAATTGTTTGAAACCAACCCGCACCATAGCCATGTAGTACCACAAGCTGACCAATGCTACAGATTTAGCTCGAGCTAGTCGAAGTTTGCTTCAAACGCCGTGCTTAACTCGTCGGCCAGAGTCGAGCTAGCTTTGCACGACTGTATTTGTAGCACGGCGTTTGAGACAGTGTCTATGAAGTGAAAAAATGTATTACTTCGATCCTCGGATAAACCTTGCTAAATAAGGAATAGCGGTGAAAAAATTTTGTCAAAATCTTTTTGTTTGAATCCCACATGACGTTATCAGTTGAGAACTTTAAATGTTAATATTTCAAGAACCATAAAAGATTTTGACAAAATTTTTTCACCGCTATTCCTCATTTATCAAGGTCGAACAACAGAAGTAATAACATTTTTCGCTTCATAGGTACTTTACACAAGAGAAATCTCTATTTTTTTCAAACAAAACACCCTATCAAATTTAAGAAACATGTATGCGTTTGTGCGGCAACATTTCGGCTCGAACTGAATAAAGAGTTATTGCAAGAATATTCAAAACACATCAAAAACTCGTGGTATCCGTAATTAGTATTGCAAAGATTACAAAGAAAGTTTAAACATGCATTTGAAATCTGGACAGAGAACAATTCGCTTATCTTTTCTTAACTGAACTAAAAACCAAAAAAATTAAAAAAAACTCTCATATGAAGAATAGAACTGGGATAAGGACTTGAAAAAACTGTTACAACGCTCGAGGTCTTTTGCTGTTAAACAGCTCAATAAGAGTATTTTCACCAAACCGAGTTCAAAAACTTGATAGAGGTAAGAATAATAATAACAACGGCAATGATCACCAGTGACAGCAACATTCACAATCACAGAAATGGAAATATTTAGTATTATCACGCCCGGCCAAAAAACATTTGCTTCGTTATACCTATCTGGTTTTTAGTAACAGTGTATACAGACTTGCTCAATCTTCAGCTTTAAATATCCAAGCCAGCACCTGAGATACGGAATGCACCCGTGTATTCAGCAAGTACAGGACGGTATTGAAGTTCTCTCGCTGGCTTACTATATATATATAGTGGCTATACCTTTCATATTCAATGCAAAATCAGGTTATTTTCTCGTTGTTTTTCGAGTGAATATGTACGCTAAAATGCCAATTGTCACATAAACAAGAAAATTACAATCTTAAAGATAGCACAATTGTTGATTGTTGCCCAGCTGCCGTACCATATCTAATCACGGATACGAAGTGAAAAAGTTCTTCATAGCCTTGAAATGAGGTCGGTCTAAATGCTAACGAGAGATAATATCATAATACTAACTAGCAACACCAGTTGTGGAAGGGTTTCTTCGTGGCATTAAAAGAACGAGGTATCTCGTACTTCTAAACTTGGCGGTAAACGACCTTACATTTCAAAGATCTCTCATTTCTTTCTCTTTTCCCTATCCAAACAAATAATATGGGGCTACGTTTAAGGTATCCGGTATTCTTCAGTTAAGCCAGCTGAATCACCCCATGCTTGTTAAATGAAAGTTTTAAATATATGACTAGGGAGATTTAATCAACGTATTTTGTGTCGAGTTAGCCGGAGAGAAAGCTGGGGGCCTGGGGTCAAAATTTCGTCGTATTGCGTACTTATTACAAACCTCAAGGTACAGAAGCTATTCATCATCCAGTAAGCCCTCTCATGGTTTATAGGATAAAAACCTAAGCTCTTCGGTCAATATATTAGACTTTGAGGTTAATCGTACACTTGAATTACGGCCGTTGAGTCACGAAAAGCCATGTCCATTTAGAAAAGGATTCTACGAGTATAAAATACTGTCAATATTTAGGTCTTATACTTGATCGTTATTTACGTTTCATACACTGAACACATAAAAATACTCTTTGAATTTTCCTAAAGGAAACCAAGACGAACAAACGCTATATTGACTTTATTGTCCAAATTCATGTACTGAATTGCACTGAAAGCCTGTTTTCTATGTTCGACCTATAGAGTTCATTTAAAGCCTAAGTGAAGCAAAATGTGGTAACCGGCTTTTCTTGAAGTGACTTTTTTATATGGCCTTGACACAGTCGCAGCAACTCAATATGACAGTGTGCGCCAACAGTCAGCTTTAAAAAGACAAAACAAAAATTACAAAAACCTTGAGTAACATTGAGTATCGAGTAACATCCAGTAATATTTGATCAAGTAACACAGGCAGATAAACCGTGTGGCTGGAAATACGAATACTCTTCCTCATTCCCCGAGAACGATGCTACACGGAAACTGCGTTTGGGAAATTAGACAGCAAGGCTCGACTTTTAATTTATTTAACAAAAGAAATATGAACACTGTTCAGTCGGTTGCGTGGTTACTTTTTCCGGTTCTGTTCAACCAAAAAATTTTAACTTATAACACTTGGAGACAAAGATTTAACTTGTCCAGGCTCAACCGCAGATTAACACGATGAGGTCAAACTTCATGAATAAAGTCAGCACGGTTGAGTTAAATGTTAACACTTTCTGAAAACAGCAAACTTTGATTGTCGAGTAATATTAAGGACAAGCTAGAAATGCCGAGGTTAATTTCCAAAAGAACAGTAATTAACATTTTTTAAAGCAAGAACATGACATATGTACCTTTCATACGGACCGTGAGGATGAACCCCCTAGAAATGGTCTGGGTCCAAGTCACGTAAAGCATGAGTCGCCCCGCTTACAGAGCTGGATCGGATTTGAGAAGCGTTAAAGAAAGTGCGACACAGTATCAACAACAAATAAAAAAAAACAATTTGAAACTTAAAACTGTCTTGTTCGCTTCCAACTGAACAATCTATTGTGGAGTAACTGCACAATAACCAGTTACCTATATTACAATCTATTGTTCTTGATTTTCATGCGCGTGTAATTCTTTTAGAATGAGGAATGCGCAATAACAAATTGTACGTGACGGTCGGGTATTCTACTTTTCTTCTCTCAATCGATATTGCTACCAGTTCACGACAGACGCTGCCTGTTTCAGAAATATCTTTGTATCAGTGGAAGAAATATTGCGTGGCCTTTGGAAAACAACAGACTCATTTTGTATTTTGCTGAAACCAACTTCGGTCACAAAAATTGATCTGCTTGCACGGAGTAATTTGCGTTCTATAACGTAACAAAGTACTTTGTTTTGTCGTTAGATTCAAGCAGTATTTAGGTTTTTGTTCGCAAACAATAGCTCCATCCAGCATTAGTCAAAACGGTTCTACATAATAAGCGAAACTATCTTACGGAGCATGTTGTGGACAAGTTGCATACCATTTACGGTAACAGTTTGAAACACTTTAAACCGTTAGTCTTTGGCACTTTCGTCTCTTGTTCAAATGGATTTTTTCTTTGATACATAAGACTTCCAACACTTGAAACAGCCTTACTGCAAATTCTTGTTAGCCTGTGAATCTGATATAAATATGATTCGGACTATTCTCTTGCCTTTCACATCTTATTGGAAGGGTTTTGAAGCCTCACTATAGAGTGAAGTAGAGATATATAGACAGGAGTACCCAAAAGCACTTTAATTCTCGCAGGGTTTTTAAAATGTGAGTTTTGGGCGGACATAACATTGTTAGCCGCATGTGATTATCAGCGGTTTGTTTGATGCGGATACACCGATATGACGCAACGGCTATGTTGGGTTTTATTAATATTAGGCCCGATTTAAAGGTTTTTAAAATTTATATTTTTTTTTCACGCGCTAGCGGCAGTTCTTTGTTTTTTGCCATTTGATACGCATAGATAGTAGTTGTGTTTGGTGTCAAAGTGCAGTTGCGTCCGTTCGCAAATTGGAGCGGAGTAGAAGCTGTAGCAGTTTAATACCCAAACACGCAGCGTTCAATGCCAAGAATGCACAAAAATACATCGAGAAAGTCATAAAAGCATACAAAGCTAACGAAACTATGCGCGCTTCAAACTTTCTCTTGTTGACGTAAATTTGTTGACGTAAATGAAAAAACCTGATTGCGATAGAAATATTGTGAACTGAAGACGTAAAAAACACATTTTTTTGGAAAGAAAAGACACATCTCAAAAGTACTTGCCCATCATTTACGTTATCGGTTTAAAACATCAAATCACAAAAAAGGCAAAGCTTGACAATACAAGGGTTTAGTCCAACAAAGGTTTTCCTTCTCCAATCTGTAAATCAATTTTCGTGTTCTTAAGAAACGTACGCGCGTTTATCGGAAAGGCAGTCGCAGCAAATTGTGAGAGTTACAGTTGGAAAAACTACTTTCAACGCTAAACATGACAGAAAAGAATCGGAAACATCCAAAACCTCAAAAGGTTAACGTATTCGTTACTCACATGCATATATTGCCTTTTGAGTTCAACAGAACGACGAGTTTAACAGGCGCGCTTAAGTTTTTTCCTTTTTGGGCTACATGAATAAAGGTTAAGGACTTTCCAAGGTCGCTATAGAAATTCAAATGACAGAATGATGTCGACAGGAATCTTATCAGTGCATACTCGTCGAGACGACACTTGTTTTGCTTAACATCAATCGGCAACGAAAAAGGACCTGTAAATTTGCAGTGTAATTTGCTTTAACGTTTTTTTTAAATGTAATTGTCAAAATGTCTGATGGCTCACCCAGACAACGCTGAAATGTTCTGTCTTTATGGACCTCGTCTGCCAAAAATTCTTGGTAGTTAAAATCACTTATTTTCTTTATTCGTACCGCAAATAACTACAAGCAAAGTAACCTTATATGTCTTCGTATAGTGGTCACCTGCATTCAATTCCATTTACAGTTCTTAGATGTGCATTTCGCCAAGCTTCAATGCGCTTACAATATTTCTGGTTGAAATGAATAAGTACACATTCATCAATGATTTTATTAGCTATAAATACATACCATGGAATGCATTGTCTATTAACGAGCATTCATGAACACATACGCGGTTGCTGATATAGTTAAAATTGACAGCGCTGAAAAATCAAAATAACAACCAAGGAAGGGCAAAATGGCTGAAACGAACGACACGACCATTTCAGTTGTTCGTAAAACGCCGACTGAAAAGCACTTAACCTGGCTATAGTTTCGAACTCGCAGACTCAACAAAGCCTAGAAACGCTTGTTTCGTTTTTTTCTCTCTAATAGCACCTTTTTTTTTATCTTTCCTTCAAATACTTTAATATCTGTATAAAAACACATTAAAGTAATTAAACACTCAGTATACTACTAAAGGTGCATGCAAAAGTGAAAACAATATGCAATACCGTTTTATCTTTGACTTTCTTTAACATACAACGAACGTCTCGATCTATACATGCACTAACTTATGTACATATAATTATTACAAGCTTTTTTAAAAAAAGGTATAACCATCAGCACATCCTCCAATTTCGTATTTGATAATGACAAAGTTGAAGGCTAAGAGGCCAGTTTAGGCACTTTTAGCATACTGCTAAAGTGAAAAGTAAATAGTCTTTTATATGACTACCGAATACATAAATGGTTAAAAGGCATGTAAAGGTTTTTGAGGTAAAAAACGGTTAACGTTTTCGGTGGGTACAACTCCACTATCTTCGTCCATGTTTAGAATTGTACAGTGGTCGGTTGATCGTTTGCTTCAGTTTGTAACGTAGAATTTTTTCTCAGCCTTTCAATCCGGCTTTGACATATTTTATCCTCTTTTTTTATATAAATCTTGAAAAGCGTTGAGATGCCCAAATGTCTGAAATTCTGCACACTGTTATCAGTGGCTTGGCTGAAGAAGCTGTGCTCCGAAAACGTTACATTACTATTGCATTGCATTTCCCTCTTATAAACTAGCTTAAATAGAACAAATAAATTAACAAAAAAAACCTGTTACTTTAGTTTTCCGTTTTCATTCAATTTGTGATGTCTTCAACTTCGAAAGGAAAATTTATCATACATACAATACTGAGATATACTTACTGGAAATCTACAAAATTTCATTCCGCAAAAATGAGTTTTAGCCGATCAGAGACCTTGAACGAGGCTTTTTGCTGCGCGTTGCCTAGCTTTTGGTGCAAGTTTGGAAAGAGAGACATCTAGTAAAATGCCGAGGCCTTGGGTTACACAAAGAGATGTAAAATGAGTGAATCTGACATTTCTCATTCTCGCGAGTTATGAAGCATCAAAGACAAACGAGCGAGTCTTTGCGCGTAACCTCGGCCCGTGAAATACAAGTTGAAGGGTCTTGCTGAAACGTTCAGTAAATTAGTGGAGCAGTTTATCTTTCGAACTTTACATTGTCAACATAATCGTCGCCACAAGGATAGCTTTATTAATGATCAGTTGACAAACACTACATCAATGAGACGAACAGGTTTTTGAGATGTTGAGATGAATGGTTTTTTAACGACTATAAAGGAAAAGTTCTAGACAGGTATTGAAAGGTTTTTTAAAAGCCTCTGCAATTATTAAGCGAAAGCCGTCTTTTAGTTCACGTTACATAGTTTTTGCTTTAAATCTGTCTTTCGTTTCGAAGATAAGGGACTGAGATAAAGCACTCAAAGCTGAATCTCACTTTAGACAAAAGTGGACTTATCTTTCCTACACAGTGTTCTGCAAGTAGTATTTCATTTCTACATTCGTCATTTTTCCTCCTCCTAACATGAACAGTAATTATAGTTTAACAAGGTCAAGTACCAAACTGTTTCATTCAGACGAACAAAGCGAAAACAATTGACAGCGTCGTGTTGTCTTTGTCGAGTGTTCTGCCTGTTGATGGCAAAGAGGCGAAAAGCAAAAGTTCTAAAATTAACAACTCTGCCAGATATTCATATTCTCACCTTTCAAAACGCTGTTTTGAGGTCAATCCAACAACACAACTGATTGTTTTCCACACCAGGGCACAAAATTCCTTTTCAAATCTGTCATTGTCCGAAGAGTAACACCGCAAGTAATGCATTTCCCGGCAGTGGCTAGGACCTCTTAAATCAATATTTTGGTACAAAATGGTACGCGGTATCTCGCAGCAAGAGTGCTGTTAAATACTTTTGAGTTTATACGCCATACTCGCACATGAATAAAGAAACACAATCGTTTCCAAAGAAATTCAAAGAAATGCCGTACTGACGATATCTTTGCCTGTTTTGCACTTATTGGACTATACTTGCCCAAAGTTTGTTCAAAGTTGACACAATCTATAACAAGAAACCACTTTGATTTTAAAGACAACAAACAAAAGAATTCAACGGAAAAACCAAAACATTTATCATAAGTATAAACATAAAAGTCTTTATGTGACGTGTTTTTCTTAGTTACAGCAAGAAGAAACACAATTATTTTCTTTCCAATTAGACTCGAAACACAAATGAAACTTCTACTGTTTGTTAAAATTGCCAACAAACTCTAACAATCAGGGCTTATTTAAAGCGATCGAATAGTGACTCCTTTTTGCCTTGTCCTATCTTAGACTGAAAATTCAGTCTGCAGTGTATAAACTAGCTAGTCAAGTATTAGAGGCCGCGTTGTTTATACAAACTATACTATGATAGGTCAACTGAATGCGTTTATATCAGTATGATTTCGGTCCTTTATTGCTATGTCATAAACGCAAAATTTCAACGCAAAACCTGTACCACCAGAAAACGAATTAAATTTATCGGATGTAAACTTAAAACTAGAAACCGTAGTTAAAACAAGATAACGATGCAGAAAAATAAAATACGAAAAGACTTAACAAACACTGATTGTTTGTTTAAAACACAAAACACAAAACTAAATGCTCTCGATAAAAAACGTATACTCTCTCTTTTTCAGCAAATTTTACGCAACTGATTTTACCATTAGAAACTTAATGCAGTAACACCCGGCATCCTCTAATGTATGATCTAGCAGTGCAGTAATTGAAACTAACTACCCACTTATCTACATTACTTACTAAGAATAGAATACTGTTATTTTTATCAGTTTTACAGTTGATTAGAGTGTTATTAAAACATTCAACTTGAATTGGTTTACCTTAGAATTTTGGTCTTTATTCTTGGTAGAATTTGATTGGTGCTGTTGATTGCCGTGCTGGTCTTCTTTTCCCTGATCAGAGCGGAACACATTCCGAAGTGCGGTAGCCATACGCTTGGCTGTTCCAGAGAGGGCGTAAATTTGATGACCTGGAGACAAGCGCTTGCTTTTCGAGACTGATGAAGGTTCGGGCCTCTGTTTGAGTACTAGGCTCATCTTTGTGGCATAACCTTGATTGGCTGAAGTGAGATATCAAAATATTGACACATAAAATGAACGATTTGATCCAGTTTCCGTGCCAGGGTGTACTCGTTTATCTGCGATTATGGAACATATTGGTTTTCAAAGAAGTCTGATAGGACATTCGCTCCTTACGAACGGACCTTTTGATTTCTTGGGAAGGGGTAAAAGGATAATCTATGGGAATTTTTTTTATTATTTTAAAATGTTTCCACTCCCCTCAACACACGTGACCAAAATGTTTTATATGTTCCTCCTAAAACTTGTTAATAACAGTTGTGTTTATGATCATTAGACGCAAGTATGCAGTTCAAAGTTGGATTCAAATCATGAATAGGAAATTTTCTAAGAATACCCAAGTATGAAACGTGAGAATTGGCTCGTTTATAAAATGTTTGAAATTTCAAAAATTGTGCAGGGCCACTTTGCTTTAGGTTAAGTAACGTAAAGTTGATTCAACAGTCTTCTCTGTTAAGTTACTTTATCCATATTTCACCGGTCAAGTATTATATGTAGCTAGGGAGGAAAATGATTCTCAACAGAGACGTTATAGAAAATTTTTTAATGATAACAAAGTTATATAGTCATACCAACAATAGTTTAACTGCATGTTAACAGCACATAAATGCAAACTACCCATGAACTAAACTTGTAATAGTACTGCAGTTTCGAAGCTTCCGATGGCATTGCTGGCACTCTCCAGCCTACCCCCCCAATATAGGTAGAGGGTGTGCAGCCCGCTTCTCAAAACTCAGCTTACCCTATTTATGACTAAACTCTGCGATTTTCCCAACCCTATTTATAATCTGAATTGCGCATGATGAAGATTCAATTCTGAGTGGCTTCTTCTAAAAAATAGGTAGTCATGGACTACATATAGCTACAGCAATAAAAAAAAAAAAACAAGCCAAAAGTATTAGTTTGAGTCTGTCGATCTGGTTGTATAACACAAATACACACAGCAAGGAATGATAACAGTATTGGCTCAGTCAAGGGGAAAATATTTCTATTTCTATTTAAGCTTTCCTTTTAGCCATCTTGTGGCACTAACTGCAGTTGACGCGAAGTCTTCTTGACTGAATTAGAATCGCACATCATCGACTTTTGCAATAACTTGGTTCTAGGTTCCCGTCTTAGTACCCGTGCTTATTAGTTACACACACTCTCCTTGCTCGCTTGTGATCATCCTCTTACAAACACAATGACAAAGTAGCTACCGCTAATATCAGCTGCAGCTACAAAAAACGAATTCAAGGCTGGAATGAAAAAATTGATACCCTATTGTTGACCAAAATGGCTAAAAGCCATACCCTTTGTGGCCGACATACCTATATAGCCCATATAAGGAAGTACCCCCTGGGGGGGAAGGGGGAGGCATTTAGAGATTTAGTCCTGTTATTACCTGGTGCTTTGTCCTTGAAATATAGGTAAAGCTGTGATACAAAAGTGATGACACTCAGCTTGTCTGGAACAGTATTTTCAACTACATCATAAACATCCAAAAGAGCTGTGATCCCCAAATGCCTTTCAGCAACAGTCACTGCCTATCAAAACATGATTATAAATGTATTAATTATCATTACCATCATCGTCATCATCATCAATGTCAGTAACATGTATCATCAATGACAAAAATATTTTACCCATCAATATTATAAACATTACCATCAATGACAAATCATTATAACCATCAATGTCGTAAACACCAATGACAAAATCATTAATCAACAGCATATTGTCATAAATGACAAAACCATTACATTCATCAATATCATCAACACTATCATCAATGACAAAACCATTAATACCATCAATATCAACATTAATATTATCATCAATGACAAAATCATTGCATCTATGCAAGATTTCCTTTTCGAGTTGGAAGATAAGTCACTGCAAGTCTTTTCAACTGATCATGATCTTCTGATCCAATGTTGGCAAGTATATCGATCATACAGGGTGAGTGTACTAGTGTTAAACCTACTTATTTGAATTAGTTATCATCATTAATGACAAAGTCATTATAACCATCAGTATTATCATATTTTATCAATGACAAAATCACTGTTACTATCAAAATTATCATCATCAAAAAAATCATTTTCACCATCAGCATCATCAAATTTTTACCAATGCCAAAATCACTATCATAATCAATACTATCAACATTAACATCAATGAAAAACTCATTATCACCAACAGTATCATCAATGCCATCTTTATTTTCGTTTTCATCTCACAAGACTTGATTAACTATATTAGCAGCTGTTTGTTTTTGTAAATTTTCTGCACCCCACAGGACTGTAACAATTGTCAGTGTGTCTGCAACGACATTATGCGGTTGCATGTTTTGAAAAAATAAATGGAAGTAATTTCACAGATTTCTAAGTTAGAAACACCAAAGAAGAGAAAAACCCTTAAGCCCTAGCTAACTGGGCCAATATAATAGTTAACTGTTTAAAAGACAACTAGCACTTATCCAAGGTTAATTACCATGATAACCAATAAGTTTTATTAAGAGCTAACTTAGGATTATTACTAATCAACCTTTAAGCAACTCAACCATGTAAAAATAATTTCAGTTAAGAGAAAACCAATCTTTCAATGCACATATCCTGTTCCCTTTTCTGTTGCAAATAAGCTGTAAATGACCACATAACTGTAAAACAAGAATAGGCCACTAGCTCCACCAATCATTATTTCAGACTGGCTTCTGATAGCATAAGGTATTACATGAGCAGACATCAGACCTTTACATGAGAGGAACTACATATACATTAGCAAGTGATAATATATATATATATTGATGATATATATTTATCAGTAACTTAAAAATAATCAATGAAACATTTAAACTAAATTTGGCCATAATAAATTCCCAGGGGGGGGGTACTTGAAGTATATGTGTGGGATGAGGGGATCCACAGAGCTTCATATTATAAACTCCCCAAAAAAATTCTAGCCTGAATTTTTAAACCCAAAAAATATACTTTGCATCAAAATATCCTACCATTAAGTGAAAGAAATACTAGACTTTAATAAGAAGTAATTAGTCATAGAGAAAACATGCAAAGTAAACAAGATTGTAAACGTAGATTGTTATTTCCTTTTTAATAGTTGCAATTTTTCTGGAAACCACACATTGCTCAAAGAAAGTTCAAATGAATATTACAGTCGAGCCCCTCAAGATGGACACCCAGATAAGATGGACACCTCTATAAATTAAAACAGACACCAAATCTTAGTCCCTGCCATTTTGGAGCATCGGAGTTGTGTAGTGGTAGAGCACTCGCCTCTCACCAATGCAACCCGAGTTTGATTCTCAGCCGGGGAAGTATGTGAGCTGGGTTTGTGGTCCCTCTCCGAAGTCGGAGAACAATTTCAGGATTAGCTTTGCTATTTGAAACTTAATAAAGATTAAAGTTTAAAGTTTAAAGTTTTTTTCTCTTGCAGTAATTTACTGTATTTTTATAAGTCTCTGTAAGACAGACACCTCTCTAAGATGGACAATCAAGGCCTGTCCCAAAGGCGTCCCTCTTAGAGAGGTTTGACTGTATTCACTGATCACAACAAAAGTTCACTTAATGATCATGATCTGATGAGACCTAAATTTAAGACCTTAAAAAAAATTGTGACTGATCTCTTTCCCCTAAAACTGAGTGTGTAAATGTTCAACCCAAAAGACTCTGGTGAATCCCCTTATTTAGGTATACTTTGAGTACCCCCCCATGGGAAGGTATTAACGTTGTCAATGCAAGGGTGAACCCCCATTGGGGGGGGGGGTGAAAGGGGGGTACAGGATCCGCAGATCTGTGCAATTTCTGTGCCAAATCCGTTGACCAAGCCATTGAGAGATCTGCCGTTCGGCTAGAATTATGCTTTGAATCCGTAATCCACACAAGTTTTTTGCCAAAATCTGAATCCATCAGATTTATTAGATCTGCAGATCCACTGAAATTATTGATCAACGAAATCCACAGTCCGAATGAAATTTTTGGCCAAATCCACCGATCCGCAGACCCTTTCAACCACCCTCATTAGGTTACTATACTTTGAGACCCCCCCCCCCCATGGGAATCAAATATTATTGACATCATCAAAGTTTAAAGTATATGTCATTAATTTGACAGCAGTTTTTTATTACACAGCAAATACAACTTATCTTTGAGTACGATTACTAGGTCTCTTTCAGACCTAGGGCTGGAGCAGTAAGTTTTTTCTCAAATATAAAATAAAACACCTTCTGTATTATAGTACGATAATACAGTACTGGATTAAAACATAAAATAATTGCCAAATACAATATTCAATCCAATAATAAATTCTAAAAACAACATTGGTTGCTTTTCATTTCTTTTAAAATAAGTCATTTTTGAGCAGCTGAAAAAAGGTCAAAAGTCATATTTTTGACAAAGCCAGTAACTATCATATAAAGTGAACATTATCAAGACTGACCTGAACTTTTATGGTATTAGATATAGTTTGAGGGTATACAATTAACTCCCCCCTCCCCCATTATCCACACCCTTTGTAGTTCCTTTATAATTGAAGGAAGTGAAAAAAACTTCATGGCAAGAATTATGAGTGATAGTTCACCAATTATTGACTCAACTTAAAAGCATACGAACTTGGTTATTATTGCATTCATTGTGTTTGAACCTGCATATTTTCAAGGTTTTAATTTATTCTGTGTCATTACATATACAGACATTATACACACAGGCAATTAAACTCTTCCTTGTTTTCAATTTATATTATTATATATATAATCTATACAGTATTGGTAAAAGCTTGATGTTATGATGACATTACATCAATTAACGTCTGTAAATGTAATTTAAGCTTAATTTTGTTTTTACATAAATTGTAAACAGGTAATATTGATTATCCTTCTCTAATTACAAGTTGCAAGTACATGTAAAGTCAAATATTGGTGTCACTGATTATCATAATGTCACCAAACTGATCTTTATCAAGGACTTTGCTTGTTTTGTTTTAAAAAGCTAAGGAATGAAAAACAATTGTTTATGTCTTCAAAAAATACTTTTGGTTTTTGTGCATATTTCCTTTTCTATATATATTTTCTATGTATTATATTAATAAGTATCTGAATATATATTTAGTTAGTTGAACTAGATCGAGAAAAAACAAAACCTTTTTGTCTGAGTTTGTTTCAAGCAGTATATAAACACTAGAATTAATGATATAAAATGTAAATATATAGATGTACTAATTTTAAACCCAAGTTAATTGCTTTTGTCTTTTTTCTTATAACTATTTAGCTATATACAGATTGTTTGAATACATGTATGTTTTTTATTCTGTCAACCAAAAACAAGCTGAACTAAACTAAACATTAAACTAAACAGATTCAACATTCTCTTTTAATTAGGTTTAATCAAAATTGAACAAATATAAGACAATTAATGCAAATTTCACTTAGTTTATAGTATCTCACACTTTAATTAGTGTGCGGAGGTCACAAGATGTATTTACGCGCGCCCTCTAGCCTATATAGGGCCTAGAGGAAACGTACAAAATACGGCCACATATTGGACCAATCCAGTTTTGAATTTCATTGTTTAAATAGTTACTTACAGTTAAATTAAGAACAAAATTTTCCAGCTGTCAAAAGTCTGGATTGGGAAGGATTTCGCTTAAAAAAGCTACTTTCCTGTCATTTTTGAACGCTTCTAAATTGCAACATTCGAATACAGTTATAATTTTCGTGCAAACGGGAAAAAAGCAACAAAATAAAAAAAAATAAAAACAAATAAATGAAAAAGAACTACAAACTATACTTAGATACACTTTCATCTAGTTTTGTGAATCTTAATTCTCACAATCTGGTTCAAATCTGGCACAACGCTTACGCTGATCGAGTAGCCGTACTTCAAGAGTCTGTCTGTCGACTTTATATTATGTAAACAAACACAGCGTCAACTAATTATCTCAAGGCTTTGATATCAAACTCAATAATTCTTAAAAGGCTCAGTTGTAGAGAGCTTCAGTAACAGGAGCTAGTGAAAACAGTGGAATTATGAAACTGTAAGTGTAATTTTCTTATAAAGATTAAAGCACGAATTAGAATTTTGAATTCACTTTGGCATAAAATCGACAAGCTCCTTTCAAAAAGAGCGGCACATTAGTCATTATATATAGTCGACAGAAATTGAAATAATTTAATGTAGCGAACTGTTTTAATGCTGTGAGCACACAGCGATCTAAAAATGGTATCAAGGTTAAAAATAAATCGAATTCCGTAAAAGTAATTTAATAATTTCTAAAGTTACTACCCACATGCAACTCTACCCAAAAGTTCAGGATGGGCCGCGGGTGACGATCAATTGATCGCAACTCAATCAAGATTCTCTTAAGCGCATTTTAATCCAAGGGAACAATCTTGTTTAACATTAGGTACTAAACATCGTCTAAGTGGACACGGTGCAACATAAAATAGTTAAAGATTTAAGGAGATTGCAGCAAAAACAATACAGTCAATACAATGGTTTATATATGCGAGTGCTTTATAATCACGAAATTCAATTACCAATGCATAATAACAATACGGACCTTTTGCGTTACGCTGGAAATGGTCAGTTTCGCAGATTAATCTATCTTTCCGCTATTTCCACGGTATCATTTGACAGACACAAAAGCTTTTAATTATGAAAAAGCAATTGCACTTACCAACTCATTGTTTTCAGTTATGTTTTCTCTGGACAGTCGGTCAAAATCACTGCAGCCAGAAAGGTAAATTAGATGAATTACATTTGTTGAAATTATTCATCAAAACACTTAGCAAAACCAAACAAAGCCTTAAGATGTCAATTCAGTATACCAGTTGACGTATTTCGGAGAAGAAATAACTTACATCAAATCTGGACGAAAACGATGAATTATGGCACAAAACGCCAGGCCATCGCGCCAAGAAGTTGTCAGGTTGTTTAAATTGAGATCTCTGTATCCCTGGGTTTGCTGTCGAGCCCATAGAAGAAGCCCTCGGGAGCCGATCATGGAGTTCATAGCAAAACCGTTCGCTGAGGTATTATTGTTTGCATCGGGTATTTTATCCGAAGCTGAGTTTGTAAGGCCATGGGAAGCACTTGGGTGTCCGCGTTCAGGCATTAAAGATGAGAATCCAAGCACTAGATTACCTGTTCCATGACACTCACTTGAAGAGAACTTCTGTTTACAACAACACGTAGTCTTCCCACATTAAAGCGTCGAGACTGACAAACACCGAAGAAGCACATAAACTCAATTCGGCCAAAAATCTAAGCTCTCTCATATGTCAACAGTGAAGCAGAATTTTGGATCAACTTTCACCCCGGGTGCACAGCACCCTATTTAGAAAATGAATCGACTTCCCGTCATGGCGTTACACCCCCGTACGTGTGAGCGTGTAAATCTATGCGCGTGCCAGCGACTCCTGATCAAATTTCGCTTCCATAAATTCCAGACATTCCTTTTGAACAAAAGGTCCATCTTTAACAATATTGCTTTTACTGTAACGCTAAAACTTATTTTTAGAAAGTTATTTTTCTATTGATAAAGTTTTTGGGCTTAATGATCTTTTTTATTACTTTTCGGCTTCATGTCTTCTTGTCTGCCTTCGGTCTGTTCACTGGAAACGAGCCGGTGACTTTTCCCTCCTCATGCAAAGGCCGGAAACAAAACAGTAGGCTCACGCTACGCTGCAATTGCCAAGTAGGATTCAAGCCAACTTAACATCGCATATGCATATATAATTTTGAAAAAAGAGGGCTTAGTCAAATCTTGTTTGACAAAGTCAACTGACTCTGTCTCTAAGGCCATGGAATATTGTATTCAACTCATTCAATTTCGATTCCTGCTTCTCGCCTTTCTGAAACTCTTGTTAGGCGCCGCATTGAACCATATTCCCGAATTCGTCAATCATTGCCGACTATAGTTTTACACTTTCGCTATCACTATCTCTATCTTTTTCGTCGCTTACGCTAACGTTATCGCAGTTGTTAATATTATTGTTATCTTTATCATTTTTATTATACATAAAGACCGAAGTATGAAATTTTCCTATGTTTTGAAACAAGTTGCTTTTATTAGTGGAAGCGACAAAATGGTTATGTACACGCACTATTCATCTCTTATTAAAGAACTTTCTTTTCAGAGCCAGAGAGTTTTCTTTCAAAACTAAGTATCTTAACCTTTTTGAACTACCAAACTAGATTTTCGCAATAAAAGTAATTGTAAATAAAAAAAACATCTTTGCGGTTTTAAATATAGCTTCAACCTTTTTTCCGGCAACTCCCACTGCCCATGGGCAGGCATTGCGAAAATCTCTGAACTCAAACTCACCAATCAATGCCAAATTTTAAAATTATATAATTTTTAACACTTCAACTACGTGTCAGAGTTTTCTATGAACATCTGCGGCGGAAGCAAAAAATTATTGGGGACATCTTTGCTGGTCTCTGTTGTCTTATTTAAAATTTTTCAGATTTTTTTCACCCCTCCTTGTTTTTTTTGGACCGC
>JAOBRD020511794.1:0-17086 GCA_027575215.2 Hydrozoanthus sils | reverse complement strand
TTTTATCTGTCGTTTGTTAAAAATGTCTGCTGTGTTATTAAAGAGTAAATGACACAGTTTCTGTTTTATCTTTAAACTTAAAGAATATATGTTTCGTTCGAACTTTGAGCATCTACAGTATGGATGAAAACTACAGTGGCTGCTGATTGTTTGTAATGTTAAGATGATCTACTACAATAGGCTGTGTTTATAAAATGAGTAAACATAATTAACTAAGAATAACGGCAATGTCAGTGTCAACCTCACCCTCTGACCATGTAAAATTTAATAAAAAAGCTAAGGAGCCGTTTTAACTCATGAATTTTGACTTCTGATTAATTAAGAACAAAAAAATTAGGAACGTTTTTCGTTTCTAAACAGGGGTAGCATGCTATCTTACATGAAATGTAAATCAAGTCGCTCAATCTAACAATATGAAGCTCAATCTAAGGAAATGCAAACTTACGCGTATTAACTTCTTAGCTGTACAAACTTGTACAACTACAAGGTCAACCTATTGCTACTTGTGGTTCGCGTATCGAGTCCGTCACATCTTTTCGAACCCCATGTGTATATTTCCACGGACCTTTCCTGGTTGACACACTGCGACTATGTGATCAAAAAAAGCAAACCGTATGGCTGTGGAGCGCCAGAGAGTGATATCTTGGTCATCAACTGCTCGCATATTTACGCTCGGTGCTGGAGTAGGCCTCCGTGTTTTTTGTAAATTTGCTGCAATTTCTCACTCTGGCTCTCGAGAATGTGCAAAAGAGAGCTCTCACATAATTTTTGGCTCCGCCTTGAGCTACAAATAAGCCCTGGCCAAGGAAGACTTAACGACAGCAGGCTTGTCATAAATTTGTTGCCACGATAACGCCGGAAAGTGTGTTATTAGCCTTTTTAAAAGCAAAACAATACCAATAACTGTCCCTTATTCTATTCACTACGGCGCCCAGTTCAGAGTAGTCACGAGTAGGACAGTCCGATTTAACATTTTTGCAGACCCGTACCCAGGAATTTTGCTGGGGCGGGGGTGGTTGCGGCCAAATATTTATGGAGCCAACCCCTCCCACCCCGATTAACAATAACAAAGTTTTGTGTAAAAATACCTTGGGCTTAGGGTAACTTTTTACCGACAAATTAGATTTTATTTTAATT
The DNA here is from genome assembly GCA_027575215.2 of Hydrozoanthus sils. NCBI lineage: Eukaryota > Metazoa > Cnidaria > Anthozoa > Zoantharia > Hydrozoanthidae > Hydrozoanthus > Hydrozoanthus sils. The sequence goes on along the minus strand of JAOBRD020511794.1, from coordinate 15,949 downwards.
TATTTTTGAGATTGTTTTACTGGTAATTAAGTTTGGTTCTAAACATGCCCTTGTTGATCATTTCCAACGTTGACTTTATTTATTTTCTATTTATTTACGTTGTTCGCTATAGCTGTAAATGTTTTTTAATTCATATGCAAGATTAAATCAAAAAGGGATTCGTTCCAGTCGTTGAGTTTGCCTTGAATAAAAATATATAATGAAAAAATAAACAATAAATAAATAGATAAAAAAGTCAATCCTTCAACCAACCCAATGGATGAATGAAAGAATGAATGGGTGAATGGATGAATGGATGAATGAATGGATGGATGAATGGATGAATGAATGAATGAATGAATGAATGAATGAATGAATGAATAAATGCTCTAAAATAAATTCAGTAAAACACGCGCTTTGATTGGCCGAGGACCATTTTCTAAATCAGAAGAGAAAATATCATGAGTAATAAGGGTTAGAACATAATTGACGGCAGAGGTCTTAATTGTAAGAGAAAGGCCCCCACCTGTAATATTATAAGTTACTTGTAAAATTATAAAGGTGCAAGATAAAGTACAATGAATACAAACATAGCAAAACAGTCACTCAAACTCTGAAAAAAAAAAAAAATATATAGGACGAGCAAACAAAAGATCAAAAACCGAAGGGGAAAAAAACGAAACTATCAATAAGCCAAAATGAGCAGTTGCTAATATTTCTTTTTGAATGAGAAAGTACTAGATCATTTTAAGGATTTTTCAATAGAATTCCAAAGTTTAGGACCAGAAAATCTCATGTTGAAGATGCCATAATTTGTTTTGTTTTTGGCAGGCAAAAAGTCGATTTGGATACAATTCGAGTGCTATGTCTGTGTCCATTAGAGACTGGCGTGAAAAAGTCACTAAAGATTTTGGGTAGAAGGCCTTTTTGAAAATGATACATGTGTTGCAGTACAACATCTATGACCTTGATTAAATCAAACTTTTTGAACAGATGTGAAGTGTGCGCTTGAAAGTGCGATAAAGACAATATTCTAATTGCTTGTTACTAGATTGTTACTAGAGAACGTAGATTACTTGGATATGTTATTCCCCTTGTCACTGCACCATAAGGTGAGAAATGGGAAAATAATTGAATAGTAAATTTGGAGTAGTAATTTTGATAGAACAAAGCGCTTCAGTTTACACAGAACACCAATACTTCGGAAAATTTTTTTAGTTATTTCGTGGGTGTGTTGTTTCCAGTTGAGATTGTATTCCAAAATGACACCCAAGTATTTAACGCTCTTAGTTCTTTATGAGCTTTATTGCTTATTTTAATTTCTATAACATGGTTTATCATTTTTTGAGGAGAGTGAAAAATAACAAAATTTGATTTATCGATGCTTGAGACAGCCTACTTACATAGAGCCTTTCATTACCACCTTGAAGTTGATTATTCATTTTAAGTTCAAGAGTTTCAGATAGAACCATAAGAGATTTCGACAAAATTTTTTCACCCCTACCCCTCATTTCGCAAGGTCTATCCACTGAGGTAGTATCTAACTTTATGTCATAGGAACCTTAACGATATCTCTCTGTAGGTCTGTGTTACCAAAGGGGTTAAGTGGTAACATCTCTGCCACCCAATCCAGAGGTCCCGGTTCGATTCCAGGCATATTATAAGGGGTTGAATACTATAGTTTTAGAGGTAGCCTTCTTTCCTGCTAAAGTCCACTTAGCTTTAACTCTCCCGGAGTCGGTAAAGTGACCAGCATACATGGACCGCTTAAAGCTGTTTCAAATTGCGCTTATACATGCTTCCTGTCCGCCGAGGGTAAAAGTGTCTCTCAACATACACATATATGGAAAGGGCTCTATTATAAGTGCATCACTGTATTTTGCTCCATCTTAACCAGGGCAGAATTCTGGAGGCGAATGTTCTTATTATATAGTTTTTAGAGGAGTGCTGATTCAGATAAGCTGGTGTTAGGGTTTGGGACAGGCTGTTGATATAAGGGAACGACTCAAATCCTTTGTGTGAGTTGGCGGCGATAGCCAGTAATTATGGTGATGATGACGTGTAGTAACTATGGCGATAAGGACGGTCACAGATGATGACAATCAACGAAGAAGTTAAGTAAAATTAACAATGGAAACATTATTGCGTTTTCTGTTACTACATTTTGCGTTACTATTACATTTTGCACAAGTTAATACGTTTCGTGACGTAGTACTGCTATTGAACTGAAAGATTAATTTTAATTAACAACTTTTTAATGTCCTAAATTTTCCATTTTTTTTTAATATTCTAAAACCAAATAGAAAGACATCCAAAGCTGTAGTCTAATCTTTCTTATTTCCCTTTCTGTTTATGTGATAGACAAAGATTTTTTTCTGGAAACTGCAAACTATCCTGTGAAATGATAACCTGATGGAGGAAGGTGTCGGGCAGTTAAAGTATGGTATATGTGAGCCTCAGGTTTCACGTTTTGTCTGATCTATTTTTGTTTTGCATTATTCTTATTTTATTTATTATTTTAATTTCCACTCATTAAGAACTTGTGTTTTAACGTTGGCAAATTTGATCGTGTAATGTGTTTTCACTGGTTCTCAATCTAAATGCTGAATACGTTAACAAAACGAATTTTGCCGCAGTTCTTTACTTTTTCCTATTAGTTCTAGAAAGATTAATTTTGTAATTATTCCAATTTTATTTAGGGCTTCATTGTGCTAGCCTTCATGTTGTGAGCTAAATGACTTCTTAATGAAGCTAAAGCTAAGCGTAAAATACCCCCCTTGAAGAGACAGAGCTCAACAAATATTTTAAGAGAAAATGACAAAATGAGACCATTAGAAAATTTAGATAGGCAACTTATGGGGTTGAAGCTACCTTTTTCTGCTACGAGCGTTAGCCAAGATTAAAATTTTTCGTCTTGAATACAAGTTTACTAAAGTCTAAGTGTGAGCGTTTTTTAAAACGCTAAAAAATTGAAAATGCCAAAGCTTTCGACTTTTGCGTGGCCGTTCAACAAAACTAATACAAAAGCTTAAATTTGTAAAGCAAAACGTAAAATCTAAGTTTTCCAGCTTTTATTTACCAACTAGTCTTATCTACGCTAATGATATAATGGTGTTGAAAGATCGATCGTAATTAAGGAAATGCGTTCGGTCACCCAGCTAAAATTCACCATTTTTTTGATAAATTTACATACTATTTTCTAATATAACATTTATTCATAAACATATTCAAAAACATTTATGTTTTTTTCAAATTTACGTACAAAATAATCGTAACGAAATATGCATCGTGTAAAACAACAGAAGGTGTCCTCAAACGAATGCAAAACTATAGAACGAAATATCTTTGTAATTATCAGTCGTATAAGCAATCTGTACGTGTGTGACGTTTGACAAACACGCCCGCCTTTGGCGCCTGTGGGCTTGTGACAAGACAGTGCGAGACCACACTCGTATATTGGGTTTGACACTAAAAGCCATTATATGGCTGTATTATATTGGTTTTCCGTATGTTGTTCTAATTGCTTTACATGTGACGTCGGGCAGTAAAGGGTGGCTTTTCTCGTTGATCGTTTCAGTATAGCGGGAATCGTAAGATATTTCAGCTGAGAGTGCATGAGATATCAGGTTTGTAAGTAAGGTAGAGGAATGGTTATACATTTTCGACAGATCTTTTGAGATGAGTGGCTTTTTTCATTTTTAACGTATAAGAGCTTAGTGTAAGAGGAATTACAATTACTATTGCACATTGTTTTGCCAGTTGCGCTACGAAGCGCTTTGTGATGTTAACAAAGTTATACTTCTTGTTCTAAACACCACACACAAAACCTCAAAACAGGCCACTGGAACTGACAAACTTGTGACATGTATTCACACATTCTTTTTCGAGATAAATGGGCAATGATAATGTTCGTTGTTTAAAAAGCAATTGCTTTTCAGCTGAAATCTATTTTTTTAGTTTTATTCTTGCTCATTTCATTCTAATATTTAAGCAGTAAAACTCGTTTCCTACCGTTGTCAATTTTTTTTTCAATTAAGCGGCAAAAAGCATGCACAAGTAAAAAAAATCATTTAAAAATTAAACAATGAAACTAATTGGACTTTAAAAAGAAATAAGAAAAGCAAATAAGGTTGGATAATCTATTCTTTTTACTAACCTTTTAAGGTGGAAAAATCTTGGAATACATACACAAACTTATCTTAGATTAAGAAAGGTTAAGCTTAGAATATAATATACACATAAAGCCTTGTCGCAAGATAAAGTTCATGCAGTTGCATAAATACATATATGTTTTATGAATTATTTCACCTGCTATAAAAAACAACTTTTTATTTAAATTGATGAGTACAGAAGACTAACGAAAGCTTGTGTGAAAAGAGACAAACAATTTCGTTTATTTGAAAAAAGTGTTTTGTCTGAACTTACCCGTCTTAATTCAAACCGTGCTCGTATTTTGAAGGTTATTAAAAGGGACGCAACTGAAACTCAGCCAATTGAGACTTCATTTTTGGCCCACATTTGTCTTGATAAGCAAGTGAGCGGTTGCCAATAAATTTTTAGAAGAAACCATTTTAACTCATTAAAATTTCAGTCCTATTTACCACATGTCCAATCATTCCGCATATAATTCAAAGAAACTAACTATAAATTTCCTCCTATGAATATTTTAAGTTTTCTCTCATTACTTAGAATATTGTTTCTAATTTTGATGTAGACAGAACAAAATGACCAGAAAGTGTTAACTAACTTTTTAAACCGACATGAAAACTAACTTGCCCGGTTAAATGGTGCAGACAATTTAGTCCTTTTTATCGTTTCCAACGCCGGGCATCGGTTGATTCAGTTGATTTTCCGTGAGACGAAACCAATTTACTTCTTGTTTCACGAACGTGTCCAATTTTGCTGAAATTTGAAAACTACAATGAGTTAATTAATAATTAAAAATATTAAATAAGTTTTCGTTTGGAATAATGCCTTCTCTAGTTTTCACTAGCAAAAGTCTTTAATTACAGTATAAATCTATCCATAGACGCTCATGGCTGTTTCTTTAAACATAAAAACGTGACAATTTTGCATGCCATCGAATTTTATTACATGCCACCCATCCTTATCTAGATCTAGAAAAAAAAAACGGTTAGCTTAAGAGAAGCAAAATCAAAAAAAGGCCTCAGTGGTGAAAAGTTTCTTTTTAATTTCTTTGAAAATATATTCTAGCTAGATGGAAACAGGTGAGAAAACAGGATTTTGCGGTTGAGGGGCGTGACTCGTGGAAACGCCGTGAAAAAAAACCCAGAACAACTAGGAAATTTCCTACTGAAAAACATATTCTGATTCAAGTTACAAAGAGTTGTTTTACTAAGTAGTTTTCTCTATCAATTTTTTGAATGTGGGGAAATTTGGACAGAAGTTAATAATTATTCTTTTAGGTCTTGAGTTAAAGAGATACCAAAATATATATTGCTTTATATATTTGTCAAAAGGGTGGTTTCACTAAATAATTTTCGCCATCATATATTTCAAAAGGGGGAAAGTTGGACAGAAGTTAATATTCATGCTTTTAGGTGAAAAGGATGTCAAAACATGTGTTGCGTAATATTGCTTGTTTTGCAAAGCTTGAAAAATCGATCCGATACTAGTTCAGGAAGGGTAAATGCAACACAAGTGACTACATGTGTTTTCAGTATAACATATAGATAAATATTTGTAATGGATTTCGGTTCAAATCAACAAGTTGCAGTGTTCAGGCACCTGATCGTATGTTTCTGATGGAAAACATGTTGACATTCAATTTCTTTACACCCAAATCTTTACTGTTTTCTCGAAATTGCGAAAATGACGAGATTTCTGGTTAAGTAAACTGGTATTGCTTCTGTTTAGCTGAATATTAGAATATAGAATAATTTATCTTACATAATGATCGATAACTAAACGGCTAGCTGTTCGTAATTGTTATCGTTTATCGAGCATTGCAAGGTCACTGGGAACGTGCCCAAATCAGAGTATGTTGTATATATCTTTGGTGTTTTCTTAAAGTATGTACATTTGCCACTAATTGTCTATGCGCATCCAATGTCGCCATAGCTATCAGGCGACGTTTAGGGAGCGAAAGGCATTATCTTAACAAATTATCTCCACTAAATTCAGTATATAAATTATGCACTTCCTTAAATTTATCTACTTATTTTTCTTATTTTTTCAATTTATTGGCCACCCCTTTCCTCTCAGCAAAGCTCCAAAGCAAAATGAAACATATATTGGATTTTTTCTCAACGTGCGACCAATGTTGTCCACCACACATAAAGTCCTGGGCCCGGTTGTTCAAAAGCAAAGACGATTGATCCTAATCCAGGGTTAATTACCATGACAACCAATAGGTTTTGTTAAGAATTAATCCTGGTTTAAAGTTAATCGGCTTTCGAACAACCGGCCCCTGATCCGCCTGTTGAAGTACATCTGACCACCATACTCGGTCAAAAGCATTAACACAGTCGGATTTTTGCTCAAATATTTAAAACATGTCGAATTGAGGTCTTAAAGTAATTCTTGCCATAGATTCTTATGACAATGTAAATATTGGTTAAATGGTCACTAATGAAAAATTGAATCGACTAATAGTCTTTCGCAAGTCTTCATCCGCTCTTGTTTCTTCCCTGAAAAGCAATATTCACTTTATGGAAAATTAGTGTTTTAGTAAGCACTGCAAATAACAGAAGAATTAATTTTTAGGCGCAGCCTTTGTAATCAATCGATCTCCTTACTCAAGTCACACTTAAAGATAAATTATCATTGATTAGGACGTTTTATAAAAGGTCAAATACGTGTTATCCTTGTACTTAAATAGATGGCAAACGTTTCTTTGCTGCACTTCGTTTGATATTAGACCTTCAGTTCATACTTGGAGTTTCTTTTTTTCTTCTCGCAAAAGCTAAGACTAAGCTACTCGCTCAGACGTTCGTCAAAATAAGAAACAAACTCCCAAATTGATAAAGAGAACAAACGTGACCATTTCTTTACGATTTTCTTCGTTCTTATTTGCAAATTGCTGCAATTTGCTGAGAATCGAGGAAAGTAACTAGAAGCTAGTTGTTTGGTTTTACTTAGCCTGGTTCACATTTATGAGATAAGCACAAGCACAAACACAAGCACAAGCACATGTACAAGCACAAGAAAAAGAAGCATGTCGTTTGTTTCACCAGTGTGAACATCGGTGAAATAATTATAAGCATAAATCTTAAGCATGTCGTCACCAGTCCAATTTGCGCATGCGTATTTTGTTTGTTCTTGTTCTTGTTTCAGGTGTGTGAGCATTTGTTCCTTATATGATTGTGCTTATCTCACAAGTGTGAACCAGACTGTAGTGTCTGTGCTAGTGCTTTAACCTGTGCTTGTGCTCGTGTCTAAATTGTCTGTTTTTGTGCCTGTTCTTGTGTTTGTCTTGTGTTCCGAGTAGCTGCTCTTGTGATCTCACACAACCCTCCACAAGAAAGCTTTCCTGCACTGACAAGCACGCTAAGAACCTTTTAAACTTTTGACACTCGAGGTTTAGTCCAACAATTCCCACCTTATGGTGGCTCACACAGTCATTAAGAGGTTTTGAAACTGAACCAAGAGTATAAAGATTAAAAAATATCTTTAAATACTATCTCTCGGTTTTCCCTTCCCACTTAATGTTTTAGTTTACTATATTTTTGCAGATATGACTTCTTAGTTTAGTTCTTTCCTTTCTATACAGCTTAACATTGATTTTTGGAAGTTCGACCTTTCAACAAGCCCTTCTAATATTTTCTTGACGCAAAAGCAAGAAATAAATTTAATACTATAATTGTTCAGCTATTAAACCAAGTATATTAAACGGTGTGGCCCATATATTAATTAAAACTTTAATTAAAATGATAGATCTGTTCCGGCTTGCAAATTATCGCACGGATCGAGCATGTGTGTCGTTACAAAACTTTGAAGGTGATAATCCGTCATGAAAATGAAAACTCTTTTTATCTTAAATCAGAGGTGCAATATAACACAGCTCAATGCGTGCATCTTCACAGGCTACTGATAGTTTGTGATATTAATTTGCTTACTTACAGGCTATCTTTGAATTTTTACTTTGTCGAAAAGCAGCGTGTTCGATTTCCTCTAAATGGCAAACCTTTTTTAACAGCTTGTGTTCGACGTCGATTACATCCAGCATGCAAATATATTATATTTACATTTGCATCGTATACGAACAAAAATGATTAATCCATATTTTGGAAATTGTCAAGAAATCGTATTAAATTTAAAAGAAAAACAAATACTAATCCACCCGGCTTTCTTTTTGAAATCATCAAGGCCAGTTTAGGAAAAACGATTCGACCACGAAGCTTTCTCGTATGCTGTAGGACCTCCTCTTTGCAATATTTCTGTTAAAAATTCTGTGTTCGGTTTTTGTAATTTTCAGATTACTCAAGACAGCTGATTCCGGGAGAGCACTGGTACTTACCTAACGTTATTGGCGCGTGGAATAGTGTTTCGCAGCGTGCCGTGGAATGATGTCTTATCATCACAATACATGAAATCTGTCACTTTGCGAAAAACTACTTCCAGCCTTCGCTTTATCTGTCCTCTGATAGAACGATAATTACAAAAGAGACTTCTGTCGGTTACCGCAAAAAAATAGGGGACGCGTGAAAATTGCATCGATGGCACTTGTGAGCAGCGAAGGAAGGACTGTTCTAACCAACGCTGGTGACGAAAATATAGCATTAAGCCAAATGAACCGCAATCGACGAATTTCTACGGTTGTACCACCATCTACCATCGCTTGCTCTGCCGCAACACCGAAAATACGAAAACGATCTGTATTCCGAAGAACTGACACTTCGACTTCTCTTGAGCGAACATTACACCATTTCCAAACAACCGATTCTGCAAAGAAAATCCTTCGAACGCGACTAAAATGTTCTTCGCTGGCGGCCTGTATTATGGGACTATTCGCTGTCGTTTTGGTTATTTGTGATCTTGAGTTAGTTACACGCGTTGAAAAGCTTAGAAACTCGACAGGCTTAAAAGCAATGAACTTTTCAAGCACTACAATGTCATCTGATGAAGGTCTCCTTGAGAGGAAATTTTCCCTAGCTTCGACAGGAATTAAATGCGTGATTACAGTCCTGTCGATTTTAACTTGTTTAACAATTTACTACACCTATTCAACTCAGTTGCGTTTATATGTGGTAAAACACACATATCCTGAAACCGACTCCCTTCCCACCGCCTCCTTCTTCCCTAAGTATTTGTTAGAGACTGCGGTTTGTCTGTTTCATGTGCCACCTCTGGCTTCACATTATGGTTTCCACTACAAATTTCAACTCTTTGTAATCCTAAGGCTATATTTGGTACTGCGGTATATCAAAGAACACAACCGTTTTACCAACAGCAGGTCCACGGGCTTTTTGGCTTCAGTAACAAATACTGATATTTCACCAGTCTTCCTTGTCAAAATGTACTTCATGAAAATGCCGTTTCGGCTCATCTTCACATTTTATTCGCTCAATGTTTTTCTTGGGGGTTACATCGTCTATGTACTCGAGGGATCACACAGCTATTTGGTGAGTATCGTTTCATTTATTTATATTTTGTATAGTTACAGGACTCGTGTTGAATTCCTGTGTTTTGTGCGATAAAAGGTGTATTTTTAAATCGTCTTTTTGAAATTGGAAAGGAAAGGAAGCAAACACGTAAAAAAAATCGTTACAGATTTCCTTTCCGCGAGGAAAGCACACTACAAGAAATTTTCGACGTGGCTGTCATAACAAATGAAAACAGTTTACAACCACAAAGCTCGTTTTCTCTTACTTAAAAAATACCGCACGTTGTCCCTACATTCGTATTATCTTTGATATCTGTCCTTCACTATATAAATAAAACGTTCTTGTCTGCCTTTGCCATAGTAACAAAATTGTTTGAAACACTAATTTGCCACGAGCTCACTTGATTTTGTAACTTTTACAAGTGAAAAAAAGGTCGTTTCTCATTTGCTCTTCGTTAGACAAAAGAGTTAGGCGCGTTTCCGTGACTTGGGATTACTATATAACTGATAAGATAACGGTTTTTACTCAATCTATTGAATGTGCTCATTCAGTGGTACTTAAAAACAACAAGACTTTTAATTAGTTTGCAAGAAAAACAAACACGTTTTAAAAATGCAAAGAAAATAAAGACTTTGTTGTGTTCCAGTCGGTCGGTTAACACTAAGAGTCTTTTGGAAAACACTTTTTCACCTTTCTTGTTGATAAGCAGTGAAAGGCAATTGGTTTTAAATCATAGGATTATAAAATATGTGCCTCTAAGGGGTATTTGTTTTTGTAGCCGGATTCGAGGGTGTTTCTTATTTGTTGATAACTTATTGTGATCATGTCCTTAAAATTATTAGCATTTCTATCTGTAAGACAAAGTGGTTCGGTTAACCTTGTGTGAATGTTGTGACTGGGATTAAAACCCCTAATTCAGGCAAATCTTATTTAATGCCGGGAGTGTATCAAACAGATACTTAATTCATCTATTCTTTTTCAGTAAAACGTAAAAAGGGTGATGCCTCACAGGCTATCGGCGGTGTTCTTTGCGTCCAAAAATAATCAGGTGTTGTTTTTGCAAAAAGCATAACAACCACAATAGATGTGTAAAGCGTAGATAAAGCAAACTGTTTTAATGTTTTTGAAGCTGTTAAAAGATTATTTTTTTAATGCTGGAGCTTTTCAAGATTAACAGCTCTCTATTTGTTTTTACAACGAAAAAGGATTAGTCGAGTAATTAGCGGCAAAATGCCGGGTGATTCACAATGTCCTTCACTCGGGCTGTTATGATATCCGCTTGAGAATAAATTTTTAATGAGAGCAGCCGCTGAATGTAACAAATCTATGAATACTGTAGCAGCTTGAAGTATTTTTCAAATTGCCAAGGAAATCTCCATCCATTAGTGGGCAAACATTCTACGCCCCGCGGGCACAAATTTTAAAATTATTCACCGATAAGATAAAAGACATGATATGCCGATTGATACATTTGTACCTTGCAATGCTCAAAACAACCAATAAAAACAGCTTTTCACCGCTGTATTACGCATGTGGCTTTTGTCTGATCTCACCCCGGCAATTTTTTCTCAGGAGGTCTGCCTCCACAACCTGTATCTTTCTTTTTATAACGATAATGTGTCTGGTTTTAAAATAGAGACGCGTAGGTTGTTTGGCCTTGAAAACGTGCCTGATTCAACCAGCTCCACTACATTATTTGCTAAACAAAGCATACACAAAGTGACGGTGTTTTACTGAAATATCTTATTCTTTTTTTTCAAGTAGAGAAAACCGAAGCGAGATATCTATCAGGACAAAAGTCTGTTCTGCTGACTCTCTGTCTATTCTTACCTATATTCCATACTGTATATAAATGAGTCGGTCCAAAACTAGAAATGAAGTAGTGTTTGACAGAAAACTGTCTAAAACTGATACAAACAAACTTAAAATTACCAATACAAAGAATGAAGAATAAAGCAAGAAGAAAACAAGCTTTGGATAAGCTCAACAAAGTTTTGCAAGGCCATATACAGCAAGAAAAGAGAGCTCGAAAATAATTTTTGCCGACACCAAGTCGAAGCGTGAAGTCATAACACAGCAGGCTCACTGTAATGTCAGGGGTAACTGGGATTTATCTGTGTACTCTAAAGAATAGAGACGACGGGATCATGTTGACTTACATTCTCTAGAGAACACAGATATCGGGAGGTTTTAATACCGCGGCGTACAATACGAAAAAAAGGGACTCTTTTGTTATAGAACGTGTAGTTTTAGTTTCAGCCTAAAATTATCTTAAAATGTTATTAGACACGTTTGTATTGGGTGTATAAGCATGGTGTGCATTTGTTATTTTTCTTTATTTTGTTTTATTTCAGTAGTCATTTTATTTTGCAAACCAACCGGAAGCACAAGTATACTTTATTGAAAGTTGCCGCTACTATAACCGGCATGGAAGAGATACAATGATTAACATGAAAGATTTCAAACAAACTTGTACAGACACAACACTCAAGGCGATGTTGTGCTGATGGACATTAGCCGAGAAAAAAAATCCTTTTCGGTACCCAAATTAAAAGTTCTCTGTTTTTCCCCCTAAGTGTTAGCTTCGTGTTCTTAAAGGAAAAGTTCTTCTAAAAAAAACAGAGTGTGAGAGCAGATTGTCAAAAAGTTGCTAAAAAACATCGAGCAAGAGGCCAAATCTCACTTGTTTTTTAATATGGAAAAAAAATGGTCGCATATGGACAGATGAGGCGTGCTTGTGTCGGTCCGTCGCTTGTACTGAACGCTGCATTTCAGTTCATAAGCGCTGTTTTCGTACTTTTTCTGTTCAACATCTCTATTGTTTCAGTACTACATGTCAAAAGCCAAAAAACTGTCTGGGTATCACTGGTAGGTCTGCATAATTATCTAAACCACGAGCAAGTGTTTAGATTCAAGTATGAACAAATATGGTTTTCAGGTCTTTTTTCAAATCCTCTATGGGTGAATCAACTTGAAACTCAACCTTTTTACGGCTTTCGCTTTTTGATGAACTGAACAGAACCATGGAAGCGATTTCAGGATTTTTAAAAAAACTAATATTGAACTATTTGTCTGCACGTTAATTTCTATTGCTTCTGGCTAAACAACACTGACCGCATGAAACTAAAGCTCTATATTTTATCTTCCTCCCTGGTGTGACGATATTGGACTTCCGGTGTGAGCCTCGTTCTGGGGCGACCATGTTTTCCGCTTTTCTTGTGTATGTTGGGAGTTGAGCGTTGCTCTTTAAGAGAGATTTCAGTTTGTTTAGTTATTGGTTTTATACATCCAGACACCTGGCATTGGCCTTAGAAATTGACTTGTTTTCACGCCTCTTTGCTGTTTTCGTTGGTATACAATTATGGCGCCTAAGCAGCCTTTATCAGGAAAGACAACCGTTTCTTTGGTTTATCTTTTAAACAGAATTTGCCTTTGCCTATGACTTATCTGTTATATCATGCGAAAATTTGTTCAGTTGAAAATACTTGATGAGTTAGTAGCTATTGTGGGTTGTTAGGCAGTACTCTTTACTCTCTTTTACAACACACTTTTCCATACCCTGTCGGTACTGAGTTAGAGTTCTTTACATTTAAGAAACTCATCAACAACTTATTTGATTCTAAACTTAAGTTAGTAATGCACTAGTTTTAAACTTTTCTGATAAAAATTCTTACTACACAAACGTAAATTCTGAAATTAAGAAAAACTATAACGTAAACTTAAAGCGCAACCTTTCGCAAAAAAAGGAAACAAACAGACATAGCCCAGCTGGATAATGCTTGGCCTTCGGAGCTGAAGAAGGTTTTTTATGCTGTATACCGAGAACCTCTGCGCGATTTGGAGAGCTCTAGGGCGAACTCATTCCAATAGAGGAGCGGAAAAAATTAAATATATAATCTAGAACCAACTCATCCAAACAAACGGGGTTGATCCTTTAGATAACTTTTAGGACCAACTCATCCAACCAAAGGAGTTGAATCCTAGCTTAAATTAAATAATCTTAGAACCAATAAAGGGGTTGAATTCTTTAGATAATCTCCAACCAAAGGGGCTGATTCCTTTAAATAATCTTAGGACCAATTCATCCGATCAAATGGCTCGAATCCTTTAGATAATTTTAGGACCAACCCACCCAACCAAAGTGGAATAGATTTTTTAGTGTAATTTTAGGACTAACTCATCCAATCAAAGGGGTCGAGTCCTTTACACAATTTTAGGAGCAACGCATCCAACCAAAACGGAATGGATTATTTAGATAATCTTAGTACCAACCCATCCAACCAAAGAGGTTGAATCGTTTAAATAACCTTAGAAACACCAAATCCAACCAAGAGGGGAAGAATCCAATAGACAGGCCAGGTCTAACACATCTCTCGCTTATTGTTAGGACACCGCCTGGATGCTGGTTGTTACCATGACAACGCTTGGGTTTGGCGATATAGTTCCAGTCTCGATCATGGCGCGAGCCCTTGTCGGCTTTGCGTCAGTGTTGGGGATTTTTCTGATGGCTTTGTTTATAAGTGTGGTGCATGAGCAACTTCAACTTTCACAGCACGAAAAGAGAATTCTGGCGTATATCGAAAATGCAGGTAACAGGGTCTACTAATACCATGCCGAGTTGGCTGTAGCCATGAGATATTTCGAATCATTGATGCTTTTGTTGTTCATGGAGGGAACAGATAAATGAACTATTCTTTGCTTTTCTCGTGACTCGTGCCTCCCACCTCTGCAAATCCGGGATCGAATCCTGGGTTTGCATGTGGGCTAAGATTTGTCGATCTTCTTCTGACTCCGAGGGTTTTTCTCCGGTTTCTCCGGTTTTCCTCCCTCCACAAAATCGACTTTCACGCCGAGATCTGTGCCGTCGAGCGGTTAAACATAAGCCACTGGCTTGGGAGAATGGGCAACCACTCCCTGCGTAATGACGATAAATAAAGTTAGTTTAGTTAACTTTTTTCTAGTTTAACGTTCTTACCCGAGAAGACGCGAAGGCCTTACCGTTTGCAGATATGTAGCAAAGTCAGCACCTTCTTGTTAGTTGTTTTAGGACCCTGAGTGAAAGCCCGCCAGGAATCAAGACCGGGCCTTCGGCAAGACAGACTGGCACCTTCAGTTATAATGAACTGGGCAAACCAGGTGGCTACTTGTTGCTTACAAGTGATCGCTCAGCAAACAAGTGACAGAGTTGAATGCGAGAAGATGAATTTCGTATCTTTAAACGTCCATATAGTAGTCTGTTAAGAATGCCGATTATTTAAACTGAACAAAGAACAGGGGACGTTTCAGGTAGTATTACACCTAGTCCAACCAAAGCTCAGAGGAAGTAAGACGTTACCCAAACACACAAAAAGTATACAAACCTAAACCATAACGTTTCTCTTGTCTCACTTTTTCTCTTAATGCATCCCTTTGATACACACATACTTGTTTTAATTTGCTTTCTAGAGCATAGCTTTGCAGTAAAAACGATAGCAGCAAAAAGCATCCAGACGTATTGGAGATTCTCCAGCTTTGTTGGTCAAAACAGAGCAGCTCTTAACCGCGGAGACTGGCTTCAAACCCAAAAGTACAAGAATTTTCAACACAGGTTGTTCAAAGTGATCCGGAGCTGGAGGAACATCCGACACCGGTGGTCACGTGGTAAGCCTAACCACTCGCTTGTATGAATCATGCTGAATGTAGGAGCCAAGTCGAAAAATAATGGTTTAAAATGAACAACAGATGGAGTCGTTTGCTCGAGTTTAAATTCCAGAGAGACCACTGTGTTACATTCGAAAACAAAACACTTAACCCGATAGATCAGTTCCATTCACGGCTCAATCGTAAAAATGAGTGCAGTTGCTCTTGTGCCGGAATTTAGGTTTACCCAAGATGCAGTAGAATCCTTTCTACGGGGAGTAAAAGCTTAATGTTGTGGAGTCAAATTTATCAAGGCTACAAAGATTTTAAAGATGGCTACTGGCCAGCCTTAACGATTTACGGTTTCTCTAAAATTGGAATAAAGATCATTTTCAGATTGCAAATTTTAAAACTATTGCTCCACTTTGCTTTTTTTAAACTATACAGGGCTTGCCTGCTTACCGTAAACGCTCTAATGCGCTCTCCACCTCTCTAACAAGACCCCGTCAAGAGCTTCAAATTTCAAATAAGCTCATCCCCCCTCCCAACGTAAAGACGATGCTAAAAAAAGCTAAAACACAAGACGTTGTGTATCGAAAATACATTTTGTCAACGGTTGTATCTTTTAAAATTTTTGAAAAGTGCTTTTTAAAACGCCAGATGAACACAAAGTTACTAGCTGATATCAAACGTGTTTGATAACTTCATGTTATGTTTCTGTCTTTGGCAAATGACAACTTTTGATGTGGGGGGGGGGGGGGGGGGGGGGGGGGGGGGGGGGGGGG
>JAOBRD020511689.1:0-17087 GCA_027575215.2 Hydrozoanthus sils | reverse complement strand
AAGAACAATTTAAGAACAAGCTGAGGCTCGGGCTCGATGGCTAATTGTTTTTTAAAGTTCGCTGAGCTTCGATCTTCAACAATACAGAATGAATAAGTTTAGCTTCCCAGTTTATAATGACTAGAAATGGCTCGGCGAATTCGTTTTTTAACACACGTATTACAACACCTGTTTGGCTTAGTTTTTCTTCGATTTAAAAACATATAGAAATAAGAACAATTTAGGAACAATTTGGGGTTCAAATTGTCAAAAATTAAGAACAATAAGGCTCGGCCAAATTTACTGGTTCCAGTTAAAAAAAAGCGTGTAGCCAAATAGGTGCGTAGTGCCGAGTTAGCTAAAAATCATCTCATATCCAACAAGCGGGAACAGAATAAATATTTTATTAAATTTCCTAATTAGTTTTCCAAACCCATCAACATTTGAAAATAACAGCGAAAACTTATTCAGAACTATATTTCTGAGCTGCAACACTACACAGTCAGTTACCAAATACGGTCAGTTCGGTATATGAGCTGATTGCTGATAGCCGCAATTGAGTGAACCAATAAGAACGCTATAGACACGCAATAATCGAGGTTGAAAATTTAATAATTGGAGTGAATTATTTAGTGTTCCTTTGGCCTTTATTCATTCATTACAACCTACGCAGTTCAAGTGCACATTCAGATGTATATCAAGATTTCACAGGAAAGTACCAATTCATAACTTAGGAGTAATTCAAAAAGTGTTATATAGAGATTCCGGGCCAGTAGGTGGCGCCATTCATATCAAAAGCTAAGTCAATTAGTTCTGAGACAAACCATTCAATATTTTTTCAAGCATTCAAAGTGTACCTCATAATACCAATCTCCGGAAAAATTCTAACAAACTAAAAAGCAACAGTAATAAATATGCAAGACGATGAAAAACAATAGAACTAAATTTTTGCAACTTGTTCAAATGAAATCACACCTCGCCGCTGGCATATATGACAACAAACGAAAATAATGAGGAATTCTAGCTGTATTGTCTTGTTTAAAACACAAAAAAATACAAAGCCTCTTTACAAAGCTCTTAGCTGTTGTTTTACGATTTTTTTGTAGTGTTTGTCGGACTTTTTCCCCTCCAAAGGGACACACATGCCTCAGGGTTCGTCAAAGCCAAAGCCTGCCTCTTTAGCCAAGATTTCAATTGCCCCTGCATTTTATCTTTGCTTTTTTTTAGTTTAAACTTTAGCAGGAGTAATATAATTGCTATCAACTCGTACTCTGAATTAACTAATACCAGAAATGAGGATTATACCTCATCAATAGGCTACATTCATTTATTACCGGAACTGTGTGCTTAAACTTCGTGCCTACTTTCCGCGGGCGATGCCTGACTTTCGCGTGTATTACAACCAGTTTCAAAAATAATCAATAAATGATAAAGACCATAAAGAATATTTAATTTTAGTTGACTTTTAGGATTCTCAACATTTTCAAAACACGCCTGACAGTACTTAGTTTTTTTAGTACAAGTTTTAAACCATTTGTGATTTAATATGAATAAAATGTTGTTAGATCATGACCCGGGCAAAGAGCCGCCGAATTCCATAAGCGAAAATGTTGACGCATGCGTATTCGTTATTTTTTTCTCGGATAAACAAAAAGTTGACTAATAAAATGATATTTGCGGCTCGATTTTCTCACGAATTTCGTCATTACTAAATAAACGCAACGTTTGGACTGCTTCTTGCAAGTCCTCATCAGACGATATTCTATCCACGACGGACAATTCCTTTCACTTTATTGATCTTAAAGTCGTTTAATTGTTGATGCAATCTAAGATGCGAGGACGAGGCAACAACGACGAAGACTGAAGGCTAACAAAAAAACATACTTCTTGTCCTTTTCCATCACTCATGGCTAGTTTTCTTTCTCTTTTGTTCGAGCTTCGTTTTGTTAACAGAAAAAAATGAATGTGTTCTATTTTTTAAAGGCAAATGATGATTGACAACATATTCTGTATGTCGTTCTCGTAGTCGCAAAACTTCAAAACTGAGCTTTATGTTGTAATTTTCATGGCGACGGCGTGCAAATGGCCAGCACGGCCGATGTATTCAAACCGTTCAGTTCACTGTTTTCTTTATTGTTTTCTGTCGTCGTTGTTGGCGTTGGGCCTTCCTCGCATCTTAAGGTCTTTAATAAGCCTTCAAAAGCTGGAACATTTCCATCCACTAGCTACGTGAAGTATTACAAATGACATCGAATTATCTTAAATAATGTTCAGAGTCAAACTAATTAATGTATACCTCTGGTAAATCTGCTGCCAAACCGACAATGGAAATGCATGGTAAAGCTTTAGTAACTTAACCACCTCGATCCCAATCGAATTACTTAGAACAGAAACAACAACGAAGTTTGTAAACTTCTCAGCCAAAATGTTTCATAAGTGCATGCAGGGGGAGGGGAGGGGGGCAGGCGCAAAAATACACGTGCAAGATTTTCTCACCTTTAGATATATCAACTCAGGGTTTTGGGAGTAGATCTCAAATAAACCATCTCATAATCGTACATTACTCGTCGACACCAACCCGTTTTGTCTCAAACGTTCTGACTGATAAGCAAAGTCTATCATTAATCCTATCTGCTTCAGTTTCAGCTAGAAAGGCCTTTCAGCCCAAAGTGCATTGGCAAATTCTCCCAATTAGAGCCAATACGTCTTCTTCAACAACTCTTGGTAGAGTTTTGCTTTTCATCTTTGGGAGTTTGCTTTGTCTGATCAAGTCTTACGTTCTTATTACTAAATGTCTTTTATTGAATGTGTTATGTAAGGAGAAGTTAGATGTTGACAAACTGACTGGGGCTGAGAGCCTTTAGTTATGTAAGGAGAAGTTAGATATTGATAAACTGACTGGGGCTGAAAGCGTTGAGTTATGTAAGGGGAAGTTAGATGTTGATAAACTGACTGGACTGAAAGCATTGAGTTATGTAAGGAGAAGTTAGATGTTGACAAACTGACTGGGGCTGAGAGTCTTTAGTTATGTAAGGAGAAGTTAGATATTGATAAACTGACTGGGGCTGAAAGCGTTGAGTTATGTAAGGGGAAGTTAGATGTTGATAAACTGACTGGGGCTGAGAGCCTTTAGTTATGTAAGGAGAAGTTAGATATTGATAAACTGACTGGGGCTGAAAGCTTTGAGTTATGTAAGGGGAAGTTAGATGTTGATAAACTGACTGGACTGAAAGTATTGAGTTATGTAAGGGGAAGTTAGATGTTGATAAACTGACTGGGGCTGAGAGCCTTTAGTTATGTAAGGAGAAGTTAGATATTGATAAACTGACTGGACTGAAAGCGTTGAGTTATGTAAGGGAAGTTAGATGTTGATAACTAAAACTGGGACTAAAATCTTGACCTAATAAGAATTACATGAAGCTTTATATGCGTCATTGTTCTGCCTTTTGGCAATGACGCGGCACACCGCTAAGTAGTTAGCAGCGCCAAAGTGGATCAGACATTTCTAAAGAAATATAAATTAGATTTCTCTGAATCATTCATATTATTCTATTGTCAGTTTCGTTTTGAAGAATGATCTTGTGCTTAAAGTCTATTGTAAAGGAATTGTTCACATGGAAAGAGTAACAGCTTCTTCAATAGTTGAAATGCATTCATTGCTCAAACTTGTTTCCTGTATACCTATTTTTTTTGTTTTAACATCGTATTATCACTTTTTACCTTCAGAAACGAGTGTCTGCCATATTGACTTCGGTTAAACGCTTCAAATTTAGAAGAGAAGAATTTAAAACCTCCCCACGCCTCAGGAGTTTTATGTTTTTGATGCAAAATGTAAGCCTTTATTTTTTGGCTGAACTAGTTATAGTGGCAGCCGGCCATATATGTAACAACTTTATGACGTGGTTTATTTGAAGTATATATCAATATTGTAACGGGCAATAGGTCTTTCATTCATAACGAGCGACGTTAGCCAAACTGTTTTACTTAGTAGTGAGTGAAGTGGGACAGTACTGCATCGTTTTCAAATACTAGTTCATTATTAATTTTGAAGGCCTTGAGTTGTTCTCTGGCATATGTATATATCAGCTGCAGTTGAGCCCCGGGTAACTTATTCTGGTAAAGGAAATCCGGATTATCGGGGTTTCGAATTATAGGGGTTAAAATTACAAGGGAAATTTAAGGCAAATCTAAGCGAAAATCAGGTTTGCTTCGAATTAGAGGAGAATTCGAGTTACCGAGGGTTCCAGCCATTTGGGTTTAACTGAAGACCAGTTAAGGAGGTCATGAGTTCGAATGAATATCATCATCATCGTCGTCGTCACCATCAACGACACCATAATGATCTACCTTATTACTCTGGCTTTTGGTTCCATACTGAAATTATGAAATGAAAATTCCATTTCAAATTGATATGAAAAAAAACCCGTATGTATCTTTCTAGGGAAAGTTGGATATATTCAATCCCTAAAAATAGCCTGAGACAGACAGACAGACAGAATTAGACACTTCTCACACAAACCGAAAGTGTAGTTTATGAATATTTGGCCATTTAGTGCAATTTCTTTTGTTTATTTCTATATTGAGAAAATTGATACTTCAAAGTTAAAAGGTAAAAGTATGTTTCTATACTCCAGGGCACCCAAGGAGCTTTCCCCCAAAAAGCACCCGAAAGTGACGAAATTTGGTTGTTTTGGACACTGCCAACCTTCTGCAGACCAAAACGAAAACAACTGGCAAAAATTTATCTGTTCCTTTTTCCCAGCCAATCGCTACCCAAATTTGACAACACGAGCTGCAAATTATTGCCAACGACAACCAGCGTCTCTACACGGACACGTGTACTAAATTTATCATTGCACTACTGCGAAATAATTTTACTAACAAAGAAACATTCTGATCAAAAGTGTCACATCGGTTTAATCAGGTTCGATTTAAATAAAAGTATGTTCAAACTTATTTTTGAAAGAAGTCGGTTCCAGGTGTGTTTTACTGTTTATCAACATCTTTACAAAATATTCTGGTAGATTTTTTTTACGGCAAAACATAGAAGCATGCAAAAGTACATGGGCTGCACCAATAGTTCTGGGCCCGGTTGTACGAAGCCGGGATAAGCTATCCGCTGGATAAAAGTCGTCACTCATAAATCAAAGATTGCTTGACTCTTTGTTGATTTCTCTGGCTGTTAAGTTGACTTGCCAGCAATATTTGAAAAGTTCGCAGCAAAATTTCCCAGCCAGCAAATTTTTCTTATGAGGAACAGAAACAGATAAATTGAGGAACAGATCGGTTGGGTGCCCTTGTATATTGGAAAAATTGATACTGCCAAATTGAAATGAGAAAATGTATATTTCTATATTGGGAAAAAGGTACTTCGATATTTAAATGAAAAATTGTATGCTTCTATATAGAAAAAAAACTTGATACTTCGATATTCAAATGGAAAAATGGATGTTTCTCTATTGGAAAATTTGATACTTCCAAATTGAAATGAATAAAACGCATGTTTAGGAAAGTTACTTGTGCTTCCAAATTGAAATGAAAAGATATACTTGTTGTTCTGAGAAAATTGACACTCGATAGTTAAATGAATCAAAAGTGGCTTTTTGCCAAGGCATGAATTACAATTTGATATTACTGTTTTAAAATTGTTTACTATTTAGCCTGCCACGACCAACAAAGAAATTAACGTACGCACGAACGGACACGTTACGGAGAAAGGCATGAACGGTAAGGAGAAAATTCTCGGAATTCCCAGTTTATTTAAAAGTTTTCAAATGTATGCGTATTCATGAGGGCTCAAAATACTCACAATAATTGGTAAAATTTTACCAAACTTAAAACAATCTCTTCCAACAAAGACGTTGCCATCTCGCTTTTTTTGCGACGTAAACTGATTTGCAAACCGGCCGGTTCATAAAACCAGTTCAACCAGTTCAAGCAAAGCTCTCGGCCGAAAGCAAAAAATAAGGGCCCTGGCAACGAAAGTTTAATGATCGGTCGATGAGTGACAGAGCCCTTTTGATTACATGAAGGCATTTATGCCCTAAAAAGTGCATGTTTCTATATAGGGAAAATTGATACTTCCAAATTGAAATGAAAAACAAATGTTTTATATATGAGGAAAATCGATACTTCCAAATTGAAATGAAAAAGGTATATTTTTGTGTAGGGAAAATTGATATTTCCAAGTTGAAAAGAAAAAAATGTGTGTTTTCATATAGGGAAAATTGAAACTTCCAAATTGAAATGAAAAATGTAAGTTTCTATATTGGGTAAATTGATGTTTCAAATTGAAATGAAAAAAAAAAAATGTTTCTATATTGGGAAAACTGATACGATCAAATTGAAATGAGATACTACTTCTATTTTAGGCATTTATTATTTGCCTAATTTGCCAAACGACACCGGCGATGTTCGAGGGATAGATATCTGGGATTAGGTTTCTTTGCAACAGATGTTGGCCAATAGTTGGCAGAGAATACGAGGCAAGCTAGAAATACTTGACTGTTTCTTATTCTTTTCTTTCGACCAGATGACTGTAGTAGGTCAAAGTAAAACTGAAATTTGAAATTAAGGAAGCCCAAGTTAAAATCGTGAATGAAATCTTAAATATTATTGACATTCCTAATGCTCGACAAGATTACGCCCGCGTTACAAACGCACGGCGGTTTTCCTGCTCAACGAGGGTGGGTACGGATACGCCTGCGTTACGAACGCACAGCGACATTTTCGCCAGACAAAAATTGTTTTTCCAAATTAGATTTGGAGCCAACAACTGATTGCGTTTAGACAAGCCCTTGTGCTGAGAAGAGTTAAAAGCCATATTTAAAAAATCATTGCTATGTCATGCTGTCGTTATAGAGCTGCCCTTGCAGCAAACTCTGTTACCGCACGCATTGGAAAACCCAGTTTTCACGTAGAACGGTTAAAGATTTGTTTAAGAGTGCGAGGTCAGACACGTGACTTGCCTAAACTACTGCAATAACATCTGCTTAAATGTTCCATCCAATCAGAGTTTGTTTTGTTCGCGGTAAACCAGCTTAAGGAGAATTCATTTCCTCTGCAACTTGCACTAAACGATCACATAAAATTTGCGACTGGTTGACTGATGATAACCCTTTTGCTTGCATTTCAGGATAGACGGGTAGACTCTTTATCATGTTTCATGCATTGTTTAAAGATTCATAGTAGTTTACAAAAAGCTCAAGAGACATTTTGGCGCCACTGAAGCACTAACGCACTGTATCACACACAGAGTATACTGTCGCGACTAACTGGCTTAACATTCGTTTTACACTGAATTGTGTGTTGTTTAACACTCAAAAGTGTTTAAAATATAAAATGTGGAAGCTGAATACCTTCATCACGCGAAAAATTTGTACTCAGTTCTTACGCACGCGTCTTTAAGAAAAGTGTAACTATAGTACAACAAAGACGAGTGGAAAAGGTATATGGTCTATCAGATGACCGCCTTTCGAGATCTCCCCACTATCTCGCTTTCATTAAAGTTTTCTTGTGTGTGAATGTGTTTGGTTTGGCCGTGGGGGAAAAGATGATATAAGAGTAAAAAGCGTTAGATACACTATGATACCATACCTTGCAAATGATGCACAGTTTGTTTAGCGATACGACTCAGATCTATCGCGGTTTTCTTGACTGCTCCATAGTAGTGTAAGCGAGCGTGTGAAAGCTGTAGAATTTAGAGTGAAAAGTGATAACTTGACAATTACTAAAGCGCTCTTTTCATCTAGACCTTTCGTCAAGATATGACAAGACCGCATAAACATCGGAAGTTTTATAGCCTTCATTAAGTGTTATTGATAAGAGGGCTTTTTGAATAGTGGAAAACACTGTCATTAAATGAAAGAAAATTACAACATTAAGAACTAGTATTTACGGTGGCATGGCTACATCCAAATTAGTCCAAGCAAAACCACAATTTGCGTCGAATGAACCAGGACCACAAGTTTATCGAGGATTTTCCAACAGTTTACCCCCATAAAACAGCCGAAAAAAAAACTTTATAAACATACAGTTGGAAAAAAATTGATTTGATATTTTCGCAAACACGGAAATACTCTTAAGGTGTTGTCGGGTTGATCGCTAAAGGGGCTGTCCGCACCCTTAGAAAGGAAAACAGTCACAAGTCGTGTCTCTCGAATTTGCATTTTTTTTGCTTATAAAACCACAAACAACAGCAGTGGTAAGAAGTAATTATACGGCAGGAAATTGTTCAGTGCTAAAATTTAAAAGATCTTATTGAAAGATACACAGTTTTTGTTCGAGTCGAGTTGCGTGTGAATAATCAGGTTTGTTTC
Organism: Hydrozoanthus sils; assembly: GCA_027575215.2. Taxonomy (NCBI): domain Eukaryota; kingdom Metazoa; phylum Cnidaria; class Anthozoa; order Zoantharia; family Hydrozoanthidae; genus Hydrozoanthus; species Hydrozoanthus sils. The sequence continues at coordinate 8,790 of JAOBRD020511689.1, read as the reverse complement.
TTCTGAACCAACTCAGCCGCTCATGGCCGGCATGGTGCCTTTTTATGACTGCGTCTGGCTATTTGTATCCTTCAATGTTGATCAAATACAATTTCAATATTCGCATAGTGTGTTTCATGCGAAAACAAGATAAAGTTTTAACTTTGCTAATAATATATAAAATTAACGAATTGTGTTGCACAGTAAATTGTAGTGTATTTCTAAACTTTCTTCTCTTCCGATCCTCGTATTTCGGCTGTTGAACTTGAAATAATAGCACACTGATAACTTTTTTAGAGAAAGGAAAAAGGCTCACTGTATTTAATCTTAGCTTTCCTTGTCTGAATGTTGTTGGTTGAAATATCGAAAGTTTTCCCAACACGTAAGATAGCCGTAGAACGGTTTAGAATTTTAATTTTGTTAGTTGAACCAAAATGAAGCGTTGGCGGAATATACTTTTTAATCAGTTCTTAAGGAAAATAGACAAAAGCGTATATTACTCAAAAAGATGTTTTGTTATGGTTTCAGCAAATACACTCGTAATACCAAACAAAAGAACAATTTATCTAAGCAAAACTAAAAGACTGAATTAAAGGAACAGGTGACATGAGGAATCTTCATCGTTTTGCTTTTAAATTTCGACCTTTTTCTTTAACCGTCCCCGAACAAACAAAATTTTCGAGGTTTTTGCAAAATGACAAAGGAAGAAGAAAAAAAAATGAAAAACACGTAAAAAAAAAGTTGTATTAATAGTTGTTTTTAAGTTTACACATACAATGGTACGTGAAAATATCTTCAAAAGGGAATCGAAGAATGATACAAGAAACTAAACACAACAGCAACATACCGAGTCACGGTTTTCTGTTCATATTAAGAGTATTTGCAACTTAATTTTTTTGTACTTTTGACTGATAGGAATAAGGAAAAGCAAAATTATTTGGTATTCTCTTAGCGAGGGTAGAGTTAGCTGCTTTCAACGTTTTGGCCCTGAAGCTGATTAAGTCCGATTCTATAGCTGTTGCAAAGCCAGCTCAAACGCTTTGAGGAGGCTTTTCCGCGAAATTCAGTGTAGGGATCGACGGTCTTGTGTGTGTCTTAACAAATTTCACGCTTTCTCAACGCTCAGTCTTCAGTTGAAGTCCACAGCAACACAGAGATAAAACGAACTACAAACAATCGTTTGACAGCATTATAATCTTGGTTTAGGAAAAAACTGACTTAAGCAGTTATCGATTTACCATGTTTTAGCTTTATATTTGTAATCTAAATTATGTTGCTAGAAAGTATGATAAATTTTACCTGATTTATGTAACTATTAGTTGCCGAAGCAATTTCCAGCCGTGAGTTGCGAGCAAAGAAAACTAAAACGCACAAAACTGAACGCTTTTCGCTGTATTGTTGATAGTTAAATAAGCAGAATTTCATTTTGAGTTTTGATTTGTTCCTTTGGAAATGTTTTAAAAAGGAACTAAGCACATGGAAAGCGTTCAGATTTGCGTTGTTATGCGAATCGAATTGACTTGACGTAAACTCGCTGATTAGTTATACTTGGTTGTCGACTGAAAAACACTTTCTACTTCGATCTGTTCCAAAAGGAAACAAGTAAGCGCTTTCATTACCAGCATTCTGAAGACAAAAATATCATGATACATGTTCTATCTGGAATGAAATTGCCACAACAGCACGACACAACAGGATCGAAACAGAAGGAAAGGTTTTAAACTTGTACGGGAAGATTTTATAGTTTTATAATGCATTGCCACAGGGAAGGGTTTTTTTTTATCAAAATATTTGTCGTCTTTTCCGCGTTTCAACTTGCTAAACGGGCATTTACCTTATCTGAATTGGCATTTTAATCTGTTTTTTTTGTCAACAATATATAGATAAGGTTTTCCTGGCTTTTTACAGAACATTCAACAACAGAATAACGTAAAGAGGGTATGATAAGACTGGTAGTATTTTTCCCAGAATTGTAGAAGTGCCGTGAAATATTTCTGCAAGTTCTGTGTTTGCTTGTCTTTATAACAAGCGTTTGTTTGTAAAACCATAAACTATACGAGCATTTAGTTCAATGTCGACAGGAAGTAGTAGAATCCCACGGTAAATGAATGGCTTTCGTTTTTAATCTACACAATCACTTTTGTTAAGAAAATCACAAATTAACTGTGAAATTCTGTTTGCTACAAAATTTAGCTTCGCTTTCTTTCGGAATTGAAAGAAGTGCATTTTGAACACAGTGTTAAAATTGTGTGTTTGTATGTGTGTAAAATTAAGCGATATAAGTATCAAATGAAAATGGCTGTTTATCGATAATGCTTTTTGGTTGAAATAATTAAAAACGGTGTAAAGGCAATCCAAAGGAAAAAACCTCGCTCGTTAATTAATTTTGATTGGCCACTTTCAGAAAGCTTTTTTCTAATTCGATCAATATTAAGAATTCTTACAACGTTTTGTTGAAACTTAATGGATGTTGCTGTTGATTATAATTTTCCAAAATTCACACATTCGAGTTATACGATTTTCCCAGTAAAACTGAAAGTGGCCAATGTTTTTAGCAATTTAAGCAATATATTAAAAAACTTCCCTATTAAAATTGTTTATGGTACAATTAACGTGAGTTAATGTGTGTCTTTTACAACCTTAATTCAACAAACAGGGTTGTAGTCGATGAAGACGGCCAAATCACTTTAACAAGCTTTCGAGCCATACAACGGTTCTCAATTTTAAAAGGGATTTTGGCTTAAAGCTCAAAATAGTAAAAGGATTCTGTAAAGTATAAAGTAAAGTAACTTTATTTATCGTCGTTACGTTGGGAGTGGTTGCCTATTCTCCCAAGCCAGTGGCTTTTTGCTTAATCGCTCGACGGCACAGATCTCGGCGTGAAAGTAGATTTTGTGGAGGGAGGAAAACCGGAGAATCCAGAGAAAAACCCTCGGAGTCAGAAGAAGATCGACAAATCTTAGCCCACATGCAAACCCAGGATTCGATCCCGGGTCCACAGAGGTGGGAGGCACGAGCTCTAACCACTCGGCCATCGTGACTATATGTGAAAACGTCGACAAATTTAAACAAGTTGTCACGGTTAACCGCACATTTCTGTTCTCATGTGTTTATCTGGTCCGTAACTTTTTTTCCAGCAGTTTGCATAATTGACGAAACGATGAGAACCACATGGTTCTCATTAGGTTTTAAGGCTTACGAAAAGCATTGATTAGATAACTTAAACGATAATTTAGACCTGCGCCGTCATCTAGTTGCTCAGTGTATTTGCAGTAACCCATTCTTCATTTAGATGACCAAGGAATTACTGTGAACAGGCTGAGTGGCCTCGCCTTATATGTCAAGCAAGATGCCAGCTGAAGAAGATGAAGCCCTCGACAAAGAAAGAACATAAAATTTTGAAAGGAATCTTTTCTAATAAGCCACAGCAGTAAGGCACGTTTGGTTAAGACGTCCGCCTTAGTTCAATTGCTAGAAAAATAAGCAACGTTTTGACAATAACTAGCTTATTGAGTATATAGTATAGTAATATTTGTTCATGTCTGGGTTCGATTACTTAATTGGCTCTTCGCCATTTGCAGATAGGTGCACAAGTCTAAATGGTATCTCATTTTACAACAACTTCTAAACAGTAGGCATCCTTAATATCACATAGTTATCGAGTTGTGCTCTGAGATCTTGAACTTTCATCTTCCAAACCCGATACGGGAATGGCAGTCCCAGAGTGCAGGAAGGTAATGCTTGTCACAGGAGTTTTTCTTCTCCTTCTCTTGGAAGAATTCGATTGAATTGCAAAGAAGACGCCATAAAGGGTCGGTAAATGGACACCGCCCTGTTTTACTCTGTTTTTATGTTGAAAACATCTTCGATGTGGAACCGTTACATGTCAATGTGCCCTTCATGTCTCCGAGAAGCCTGGGTGGGTATCCAACCTCTAAGAGGACCCTGAAGAGGCCCTCAGTAGTGACTAAGTAAAACACCTTCGTTAAATCTTAAGACTCTGAGGAGCGGCTGCCCCTGTTCTCCGCATATCGTATGCAGCTGCTTCACGAACCTACTACATGTAAACTGTGATTCTGAATATACCCTCTCTGCAGCAACTCGAGGAAAGGCCTTCTCTATAATGCAGTAAACCCGAGGAAAGGCCTTCTCTATTAATGCAGTAAACTCGAGGAAAGGCCTTCTCTATAATGCAGAGGAAGTAGATTACGTGGAAATTTATTTTTGCAGTCGCTCCTGTAACGCATGTCCAATAACACTTCTCAATCTCTCCAGGAGAGGGACAGGAGTTCGAAAGGCTGAGTAATGAGGCTCTCCTCGCAGCAATTTAAAATCTCGGCAGGTTTACCATCATTGCTGTCGTCTTGCCGGAAACAAGAGAGTATAGAGCTTTGCTTAGACCCTCCACAGTCGGTTCTCTATCAAACTCCTCTAGCACAGGTAAGCACCCGATGGCATTCAAAGCATCTTGGGTAAATATATTTTTTCTTGCATATAGCTTGAAGTAGTTCTCAAAAAGCGATCCATCTGTTGTTTATGGCCCTTAATCATATCTCCGGTGACAAAGCTTTCTTCATTTTCTTCAGTCTTGATCAAGTGTCTGCTTTGTGTCATCATACATTGACACTCTTCTTTTCAATGATTGGTGAAATTTCCTTAAAGTATCCTCGAACCAATCAACTGTGTTCCTAGTTTTGTTACCAAAAGTAGACAGTTGTCGAAGGTGTCTCGGAGGTGTCTCCATCGTTCACGGTCACTAAACTTTGGTGGATCGGAAAGTTCTCTCCTAGTATGCACGCAAAGCTTAAGCCTAGCCCCATTCCTGGTTATGTGTCTTGCTTGTTCCGATGCGAGGTTCATCCTTTGTCATTGAACCAAAGAGTGGCCAGTGTTGCAGTCAGAAGTAGTAAGAATCAGGTCAAGCTGATGCTCGTGCTTAAATAGGGAACGTCTCGAGGATGCTTGTGCTTGAATCGAGGATGTCTCGAGGATGCCTGTGCGTTAGTCGGAGATATTTCAAGGATCGATGCCTGTGCGTGAGTCGGGGATATCTCAAGGATGTCTGTTCTCGTTCAACTTCTCAGCACAAAACCTGCAAACTGACCAAGGTGCGTAAAATGGCCAGGGAGTCACAGCTGGTACCCTTTCTGGCGTTGAAGTCACTGGTGTTTGACAGCAGCTCTCAGTTTTCAGAGTCGAGGAGAGTTTCTGAATAATCTTTGCTATAAATGAGGCAGTACAATAAAAAAACCCAACAAGGAAACAAATATCAGCAAAGCAAAGAACTTGACTATTTGCAATTGCTGGTGCAATACGACATACGGTCCTGTTAGCGATTCGTTACAAACTGTGTACAGCAAGTTCATCACAGTCTTCCACGGGTTTGCGTGTAAAAATGCAAGCAACGGCGTGCCAATTAGCTAGCGCTTATCATATAAATGGCAGTATTGAACTGAAAACTGAAATACGCGCAAGATTGTTATGCGTATATCTTTGTAAAATTCAAAATACAATTATCAGGCTTTTTCAAACTTAATGTTGTTTATTCATAATATTTTTTAGCTTAAAGACAAAGTCTAGTAATTTCTCTGCCAGTTTGATTGTTTTTAATGCCTAGAGTAAAATATTACCCGTTCCAGAAAATTGAGAAGCCGCCATGCTTGTTTCACTGGTGTTTTTATTTGGTTGCTCGCATAACCAAGAAAGAAAGAGTTGTACACCGGCGTGAAAATATACGACGAATTTTTATTTTTGGCGTTAGTTCCAAAACAAAATTTCTTGGCTGCTTTGAATTTCTTTTAAGTATTGTTAGGAAGAAAATAAAATTATCTCGGAATTGGTATCTCAGCTTCTGTTTGTTGTTTTTGTAGTAAATTTGAATATTAAGAGTGGCAGGAAGCAACAGTTTGAAAACGGGCGCTGAAGAGCCGCACTGAAACCGTGATATTTGCTCAAACGCTTTACTTCAGTTTACCTTAAATCAACGCACAAGCCGGCTGCTTGAACACGCAATTTGTGTGTAATAACTTTCGCGTATTCCACTTGATAGTGTTGCTACACTACTACATATCCTTTGGCTGTTCACCTGGCTTTGCTCGGAGGATAATTTTAGAGGCTATAAGTCGATCAACCTTGCTTCGTTTTACCATGTCCTTCATGAAATTAAACATCGAAAGTGAAAAAGCCTGAATACGAGGCTGGTAAGTCTGCTTAAAACTGACAGTGCTCTTTCGTACATTCTTACAGCTGATATACACAGAAAAACAAAATTAGGCCAAATACAAGAAAACTCCCGATTTCTCGTTAGAGTGTTTGTGGAAGTAAAGAAGCTATTAGAGTTTTTATATTTACGCGTTCTGTACATTTAAAGTAGCTGGGTTGCCATGAAGAAAAAAAATGTTGTAGCATAAAGAGCAAGTTTACACGTTTTCTGGCCGGCTGTCACTGAGAAACACTGTCTGTAAACTCATGCACGCGACACAACACAACTATCTTACATGATCAAAAAAAAAATACAATAACTTAGCCAATTTATAACCTGCACTTGTGTTACCATTATATTGCTTGTCTGACGTATCTATTTAACGACTGCTTTCTTGAGAAAAGGTTACACAAAGTTCAGCTAATAAATAAATGAGAGAAAAAATAAGCTTTTTTTTTTGCGACAACAAGGATTTCAGGCGAGTTTTGAAAAAAATAAAGGAATAATTGTGAAGGCAAAACTGACGAAAGGACTTGTCTCTTTAAAGCTTGATTTGCAGCTAAGAAAATTTATCATAAGCTGAAAAAAAACAGAAGGAAAGGCTTTTTCTCAACTGCAGAATTTGAATTAGAACTGTTTACTATCAGTTGAATGTTTAAAGCATAGTCGGTAGTTAAATTAGCGTTAATAGATTTTTAAGAAATGCTTTCCAAGACTCGATTGATAATAATTTTGAAGAAAGTTTTGCTTTGCAACCGCGTGTGTTTATAAGCGAAACACAGTGTCTCCACTAATAGTGACAAAGATGTTTTGTTTTGATAATTACAACAAGATTTGAACAAGACTCTATCCATAAAGGCACACACGGTTTAAGAAATTTAGCTATTGAAGGTTATTTCTTAAACATGTGATGCACTCCGCCGCATACGAGACAGAAAACACACCTGCAAATTGTCAGAATATCTTTTTTCTTTATCCTAACGTCGGTACTGGATCGGAGTTTCCATTGAGAGCTGGTTAGGCTCGTCCGAGCCTGTTTTGAAAAGCTTGCGCGATCCTGCTACTCGAGTATGTTTTCGAAGTCTGAAATGTTTGCAGTTTCCGTGCAACTCCACGGTTTTAAGGTTCTATAACTTACTTTCAATTACCGGTTGAGAAGGAAATGTTCTTTTCAAAATGAAATTTGACGATAAACAAAACATGGCCTCAGTTTCTGATAACACGATACACTGTCACATAATCTATGTCGAGTACAGGAACTTGATTTAGCGCAAATCTCTTGTTTGTAACCCATCTTTTGTAGGAATAAGATAGCCGACTTGATCATTAAGATATGTAGCACTAATGTCCGCGGTTTTAGAACTTTTTTCTTAAGCTGTGATAACTAAGACATGCAAATTTAATAAGGCAGCACTTTATGAGAAGTCGTTCCCAGCGCGTAAGACAATCAACTGGTCATGGCCAAAAGGACGCAAAATATAAAGTACTTAATTTGCCAGATAAAACCATGAATGAAATGAAAACCTTTCAGTTCTGACAATAGCCCACATTATGCAAACACTCGTTGCCGTCTAGATTTTCTTTTTTTTTTTATCAGACTTAAAAACGATCAAAGTTTTAGCCACTTAAAGCAGACAAAAAGACCTTTTCAATACTTCACATCTACTCTCTTGTGACAGAAATACAACTCTCTGCTACATCGTGAAATCATTTTGTTTACCATTATAAAAGTTTCCACTCTTCTGCCGGTAAACTCAACATACCAAACTTGCGGAAGTATACAGCTAGTTGCGTGCTTAGAAGAGAATGAACACGTACGCGGGGGATCGACAAACATATCTGCTCGATGTCATATATTCAGGTTCAACCGAAATTTTCAAAAACATTTTAAATTCATTCCAAATACTTAGAACAAGCCTGCAGTTGAACGCCGATAACTCGGACCCTCGGTAACTTGACTTCGCGTTGCCGACGTTCGAGTGCGGCAGAAAGCCCCATTAGTCATTACGTATTTTCTACATCAGTGTTTACAATTTTTGCTCTACCAAGGGGAAGTGTTTCAAAGCAGTGGTTCGCCCGAGGGCCAGCGTTTTTGTTTTGTCGTAGCTGAAGCAGAAAGTAAAACTGCGCATTATGCAGTTGTTGGACATGCTAATGTTGTATACTTTCAGACTTTATTGCAGACTGATGCGTCGTTAAACAACAAGCAATAATATGATAGTATGATAACGTAAACAGCATATACTGAGTAAGTCCTTACTATGTACTCTATAAACAACAAAGTAACTTATAAACTATATAGATTAGTTCCATAAGAATCCTTTTTTAAAAAATTCTTACAGTAAATGGAGGGGGGAAGGGAGGAGGTTGGAGTATACCAGTTGTGATGCTGTTTCTCCTCCCAAGGGAGAGCGACGGAGCCCCCAGCACCTCTTCAGACCTCGCCACACCCTAGATGGAGCCAAGATGAGAGCATCTGTTCGCATGACCCGCTACTTGGAGTCCTGGGGAGCAGCCAAGCCCTTTGCCCATCTGCACCACAGGGACAGTATGACCACAGAGAACGGGAAGATTAGCACCACGGTATGCCTGCCTCAGAGCCAGGGAAT